>JAHIAM010005142.1:0-82295 GCA_021605205.1 Aegilops longissima
AGTATAAAAAATTACAAACCATGTACCTCCAAGGTAAATATCATTTCGAACTCGGGGACCTTAAAATTGCTATCCCAATCTTGATAATCGATCAAACATAAAAACTTGATCGAGCGAATCAAAGAACATCCGGAGGAGGAGGTGCCCTCTTGACCTTTCCTCTTGTCTTCATAATTGTCGGTGCGGTTTAACCAAAATAAATTGACATCAGCGCCTTGGCATTTTGGTGACACTATACAAAAAATTAACTTATCTCATGAAAGTGAGGTATGTAATCTATAAGCATTAACGATTGCAAAAATCTGAAGGTAGTAACAAGTTTCATCGTTGGTATAGCAGTTTGTGCAACAACATTAGAATGCCTTAGCTGAAAATCTTTAATACATCCACAATCAACAGCTAACCACAGAAATGAACCGGTGACATTAAATAGCCTTTGCTTAAATTATCGTGGCATTAGGTGAGGCGACATTAGTTAAATGTGGCATCACTTTAGCAGTAGCATTGCTTGACTTATTTGCTTTGGCGTTATACTAATGACAAAAAAGTGGCAATAAGAGCATGGGAGGCCCATTAGGACAATGGGCGCACCGATGCGATGTACCTCCACGAGCCTTGAGTGGTGAGGAGGTATGGTTGCCCGAGCAACAAATATCCAGGCAGCATATGTGGATTATGTCCCATTTTTGTTCTCTTTAGCCACCTTTTTCCTATGTGAGGACAACAAACCGATTGACCTGGTCATTCTCTATTGCGTTGTCATGCCTTTCTACCCTTCTTCAACCAGAGACACGAGACTCGTTCCTTAGCTACTGATTTTCCCTTTTTCAACCTAGATGCGGGTTCGATGCCTACTCTCTTGGGCGATCACAGTCTCCTTCCTTTCCTTATTCAACTCAGACATGCTTTAGTGCGCATGAAGTAGGGTTTCCTTTAATAGTGCAAATTATGGTTTTAAATGCTGCGTGGCGGCGAGTAGAGGATAGCAAATTGGGAAGATGGTGGAGTGGAAAAAGATCCACATGCAGCGACATGCCGGATGGGGCAATAGAACAAGGGTATGGTTCAAAAGAGGTAGCATACCGAGGGTCGGCGGAAGTAAGCCGCTCGTGGTGCGTCGTCCTCCGCTTACTATGGCTGTGAGCTTGGGGCGGAGGCCATCCAGTGAGGCGCTAGGTGCGAGAGGATGGCCTTGTCGTCGGTCGTGACCTCGCTCACCGACGACGAGTCGTCAATGCTGCACATCCTTTTCTTCCCAGCGGATCTGTGACCACGGTGAGGAGGAGAGGGGCCATCTTTTTAGATCTGGAGAGAGGGTGGTAGTGTGAGAAGCAAGTGGGAAGCCCTTGGCAAGAAGCGCTGAAGACTCCAGCCTATATATCTTCTTTATACTACTAATCTTTGGAGGTGGAGTAGTGGTAGAGTAGTTTATATTTTCTCTGCGTCAGTACAGGTTAGTCGTGCTTCAAAACTGAGCAGCCGCCATTAAAAAATAAAGGTCGATAACTAATCGGCACCTCGGGCCATGCACGGATCGCATTTGCATGAAATTACACACCATGTTTCGTTGACATGTCATCCCGTTCCACATATCGGTGAGGCGGCGGTGAGTAGTAGGAGCATTTCGAACCGGCGTGTAGGTGAGAGGCGCCTTCCGTGAACCGTGACAAGCGGCAGTCCATCCAACTCTCCGCCTTTCCATCTCGATTTGGAACTGCTCTGCATACGCTCTTCCTCTCCCTCCTCCATTTTCCTTCAGCCCTTCACCCTTTCTCCTGCCATTGTTCGTCGTCTTCTCCATGGAGGAACAGGATGGAAGCGACCCGTTATTCTTGCCCGATCGAAAGATGATGTGGTGGAGGAACTCATTGATCGGTCTGAGCGTCATCACCTCGGCTAGCATGGCAGGTTCGTTCAAGCCCATTCTCGACTCAACTAATAACATCATTACAAGGAACCCAAAAGAGTCAAGGCGGTTTGATCTCCCTATCTTCTTCGCGTGACCCGATGGTGGCGCCGTCCACGACGGAGGGCTCATACATGCAAGTTGATGCCGCTTGATAATGATCGTATGATGTTAAGATGCCATCGCTTGAGGAGCAAGGCTTAGGCGGCGCAAATGGAGATTGGGTTGTTTACATTGGGTCCAACTGCAGTGGTAACTTGTGAATGTACACTCATGACGGGTTCCATTCCAAAAATCTCAGCGAGACTGCCCATAGATTGAGCACACGGTATTATGCGCATGCGTTCAAATACAATCATGGTGGTTGTCTTCTCACGGAAGATAGCAATTTCTCGAGTCCCCAACTGCTCTTGGAATTACAACAACTATGAAGTTGTTGCTATCTTCGACAAGCTTGTTTCCGTCCTTAGTGGTTCGACTAGATGGATATTGCTCAAAAATTAGTTTACGTACGGGATGAGTCTTGTGATGCAATTCAATCGAGGGCCTTGTGTTTGCTGCCACCACTCAGTGGCACTATTTTTACATGGAATCCTCATTGTTTCGGTATGTTTGTCTTCCACCGTAATTATAATTGTTTCATCCACATGCATGCGGTTTAGCAAGTTTCCCTTTAGTGCATAGTATCTTAGATTAGTATCATATGTGGTCTCATTTATTGCCATGCATGTATAGTAGCATCACATTTATTATGTTACGGTATCTACCTATGTTACTATAACCATCTCTCTCTTCCTTAATTGCCTGCCACATAAGCATGTTTGCGAGTCCCAAGTGCATGATACTACTTATGTTACCCCCACTATGGCCAGCCTTACTAATTAACCTTCTTGTGTTTCCAAGGTCCTGTGAACATTCCACCACCTATACTTGAAGATTTTTATAACCAAGGGAGATGATGATGGTGATGATCACGAGCATGAGGGCGAGCTTGGCGCCCATATACTATTTGGCGCTGGCAACTAATTCGATGGATCACCTCTTCTCGTGTGTATACAGCCTTGATGATGTTACTGCTAAGGAAGCAGGTGTAGTCTCCCATGGTTGCACTCTCGGACCTATTCAACACCCGTTGCATGGTATTCGGGATGGATACTAGTGTGCTAGCGCCAACTCCTTCTCCACAGTACAGAATTGATAGTCTTGGAAAAACTCGCTCTTCCTTGGACAAAACTATCCAATGATGGTGAAAAGCGATCAAGCGATGTTGACACAGCGTTACTACCATTTATGAGAAGCAACTATGTCTATACCTCGGACATTTGGGTGGTTCCCTACCACAATCTTGATATAGTAGGCAGCTTCAGCCTAGATGATCGATCATGTGTTGGTCTCGGATCGACAATGGATGGCCCGTCGAGAGAATCACTTGTGGTTCAAAGCGTTCCAACACGAGGAATGGTTGAGTTGAAGTTCATTTCATTGCTTGTTATTTGTTGCGTGGTGAAAACTTTAGTATTTATAATGTATCCTCGTTGTCGATGTGGATTGATGACCTCTTGTATGTAATAAAATGATATGCCTGTGATAAACTTACTAAATTTATGAATGGCTTTCGAGTTGATTCTGTGAGTGAGTGGTGCGACGAGGCAAAAAAACATTTTCCGAATATATAATAGTATGTGCATTGCAACAGGTTATCGGATGAGGCAAATCAACAATAGTAGTACACTATTTGTACTAGCTTCACATGCTTCGTGCATCGTGCGTGTGTTTTTACTGTAGCCATATTGTACTACGTAACCAGCACCTCGAATCCTCGATACTAGTAGTAGTACTATATAGTAAGTAGTAGGAGTAGTAGGGTGGCATGGGTCAGAACAAGCATTCACGTCGAGGTCGGCTGCGCCACCGGCACAACTTCCATCGACACAATATTTCTTGGAGTCCGTGCTAGAGCAATCTCTTCAACCTCATCGTTTCTCTAACTCAGCCATCGCGCGGCCAGGCGAGGTGGGGGTTCTTGATAGTCGGTTTCCTTAACTGCGGACCCACTTGTAAGGCCAAGCTGCAGCGCCACGACCCCAAGCGGACCTCCGTTTTGCACGAACTCAACGATAATTTTGACTAGAAAAGCAACATCAAAACAAGAACCACAAGAATACATTTTACTACTCACTGTAAGTTGGATTAGTGCCTTCTCGATGCATTCATTGTTGATCTGCGGAGGCTCGATCTTGCGTGCTTCTTTCTTCTTGAGTGTAAAAAAGTAGCGTTGCTTCCTCGCATCTAGTCTCATGTCTAGCCTCTATTCTAGTACTCCCTCCGGTCCGTTTTCTCTGCGTCTAAGCAGCAACCGCATATACCAAGTAGGAGTATCAACAAGTGCACTAATCTCACCTATAGCCTGTGCTAGCTAAAAGTGATAGAACATCTACTAAATTGTGCTCTATCAATATATGGATGTACTCTTCTTCCCAATACAAAAACTTGCATCCATTCTACTCCCTCCGTTGCACAATACATGCCTTCTATTTGTCAAAATATATATGTATCTAGACATGTTTTAGTATATAGGTACATCCATTTTTGGACAAATGGAAGTCAAGTATTTTGGAGCGGAGGAATACCTAATAAATTTTTAAGTTAGCACAACTAGTCTAATCCGAGGCACAACCGAAGATTTGGTGGGTTCTTCCTCGTTTGCCGACCGTGGGACATCGGCATCCGGTCGTGTCATGAAACAAAATAGAGTGGTAGTTGAAGCCACGAGATGTGCATCTTGGGTTAAAGCGCAAATAGAATCTTACTACTCTTGAGTAACTCCAAAAGCGGCCACGAAGATCTTTCTTGGATTTGTTTTTCATCACCAGCATGTCGAGGTGAAAGATGTGCAGGTTCGATTGGGTCGCTTGCGTTTCAGCGACATGTGGGACCGCATGTGAGCAAGCAGACGATGGGCTCTGCCGTCCGGCTGGCTGGCTGAGAAGAGAGATACATGAGTCTTGAGCACGAACTGCAGGAGAATTTGTTCTGCGTGCCTCGATATAGGCTCGATATAGTGGGGTGGCATGGGCCATAACTAGCATTCACGTCTAGCGATGCGGCTGCGCCACCCACACGAGTCCCATCCGACACCAATTTTCTTGGAGTCTGTGCTACAACCATCTCTTCTCCCTCTTGTTTTCTTAGCCATCGTGCGGTGGGCGGGGTGGGGGTTTGCCTATAGTCGGTTTGCTCAACTAGGATCCCACTTGTAAGTGAAAATGCAACACCACACGCATTCCCGCTTGAGCGGCGTTGTCGGTGTCAAAACCGGCGGATCTCGGGTAGGGGGTCCCGAGCTGTGCGTCTAGGCGGATGGTAACAGGAGACAAGGGACACGATGTTTTACCAGGTTGGGCCCTCTTGATGGAGGTAAAACCCTACGTCTGCTAGATTAATATTGATGATGTGTGTTACAAGAGTGGATCTACCACGAGATCAAAGAGGCTAAACCCTAGAAGCTAGCCTATGGTATGATTGTTGTTAGTCCTATGGACTAAAGCCCTTGGTTTATATAGACACGGATAGGGTTAGGGTTACAGAGTCGGTTACAATGGTAGGAGATCCACATATCCATATCGCCAAGCTTGCCTTCCACGCCAAGGAAAGTCCCATCGGACACGGGGCGAAGTCTTCAATCTGTATCTTCATAGTCTTGGAGTCCGGCCGATGATGATAGTCGGCTATCCGGACACCCCTAGTCTGGGACTCCTCGGTAGCCCACAGAACCAGGCTTCAAGGACGGCGAGTCCGGCAGCATATTGTCTTGGCATTGCAAGGCGGGTTCTTCCTCCGAATAATTCATAGAAGATTGTGAACACCAGGATAGTGTCGGCTCTACAAAAATAAATTCGACATACCACCGTAGAGAATAATATTACACAAGATCAATCTGCTGGCGTGATGCGTGGCGTGACGTCGCACCACTTCAAGCCTTTACTCAAATTGTTTTATTGTTCCACCTCGGTAGCGTTTAGCGAAGTGGTTTCTTAACACGTCTTGTCGAGCGAGATCGTGTTCCCCTTATTCGAGTTCCCATCAATACGGACGTGGGTAACCAACGGCGCCATTGAGTGTGGCGCTTGGGAGATAGCGAGTTTTACCGGGCGGTGGGGACACATGTTTTTGTCCGCCCATATAAGGGATAAAGATCAACCCTTTACCTCGCCTTCTTCCTCCTTGGCTTATCTATCTCCGCCACGGAGGGCAAGGAGCATCATACGCCGAGATGTATTATAGGAGTGTCTTTGAAGGCGCCCGCACTATTGCGGTGAGTGCTCAAAGATGTAATATTTGAGTAGACTAGCATTTTGTTATCTGTGCGCTGAAAACTTAGTTCATATCGCTAAGCAGCTTGTTAATTTAAAATATTACCTTACGTGCGTCGTTTATCAAATCGAGAGATGGCAAGTCGTTAAACTTGCCCCTTGCCACAGTCTGGGGTGTTAAGGGATAAACTTGGCGCTCTTGTTCCCATTTTGGGTCCATCTAAGGGCGCTCAACACAGCGAACAAGGCAACGGACTTATAATGCTTGAACACTCTCACTTAGCCATAGAATTCTATAATTTTAAATTTGGTGAAGCCCCTAGTCTTGGAAGGCGAATTTGAGGCGCTATCACGCCTTGGCAGACGTATCCGGCTCCTCGCTCTAAGCGGCATAAGTCTTTAAGGACTCATAAAAACCTCTCGAACAGCGACCGGTCTCTCGCCTCACCATGGCCGGTCAGTTTAGCTTTCTCCGAGGCGTTAACCCGGCTCAAGCTGAGGCGGAATCGCGATGGTTCTCCCGGTCTACTCTAGCCGATATAGCGGGCGTAAGGTACCAAAACATGGGGCCGGGCAAACCCAACTATTGACCCAAGACATGATCCGGGCTGATGCATATAGTGCTACAAGTTGGGTGCCGCACTTGTGAAAGTGTTCGGACTCATCATACCGTGTCTGAAACATAAGCCCTGGTGTATATTAGCCGTACCAAAGTATGCGGATGCAACATCCGTGAGCGAACATATGTATGAAAAAGAAATGCAATTATAAGCAAAAGGTGCTGCATTGTTTTATTCAATAAGTGCTGCTCTGAATGCGAGCGATACAAATAGCGCGATAAGCAAGGTATGGAACTATTAAACATGTCCCCCTCGGGGTAGGCTGTAGATTGGTGTATAAAAATGCTCGAATGGAGACCACACTGTATATTCGTTGTAGCCTTTATCCTTCCACGGCTGTTGCATCGTGAGTTGGGCGGTCTGCTGCGGGACGGGGCTTCTAACAGGCGAGTCTGTGGGTAAAAAGTAAAAGGTAAAAGAAAAGAAAAGGCGACACTTGAGAGCCCTGGTGTGGTTGAGCATGATCTGGGTTTATCGTGGTGGTGCCCTCTCCCCATGCCCATGGTATCTTGAGCGTAATGGTGTCTGCGAAGGACCTGCTGACGTTTGCGGGAGGCTGGGGTTGGGGCCGCCTTTTCTGGCGTGCTCGGGCGTGCCGGTGGTCTTGTTGTAAGTTACTTGGTAGCGCTTGGCTGTGTCCGGCAGCTACGGCGGACTCGAAATGCCTTAGAGGCTACATTGCACTTCGCGAGAGCCGCTGTATGTTCCTCCGTGCGGAAGAGCGTTCGGTGTTTCCGTTGACCGTGATGACTCCTCGAGGGCTGGAATCTTGAGCTTGAGGTATCGTGGTGCGGCACGCGTTGAACTCTGCAAGCGTGGTATGTCGAGCAAGGCATGATAGCCGCTGCGGAGCGGGACTATGTCGAAGATTAACTCCTCGCCGGAAGTTATCAGGGATCAAAGACCACTTCGGTGTAATTGAGCCTGTACAATTGGCTTCTACACTGGTATGGCGCCTTTAAAGGTCGTTTTGGTAGGTTTAATACTTGAGGATATATGCCCATTTTGCGCCTTTGTATCTGGTAAAGCAGAGTTCGAGCTGCTGCCGCCGTCCATCGGGACTACGGTTAGGTGAAATCCATCGACGATTGGGTCTAAGACCGGTCACGGAGAATCCGCCGTGGTAGATCTTTGGTGGGGTGGTCCCTTGGTCAAAAGTGATCGGGCGGAGAACCATGGATTGAACTTGGGCAAGCGGCTCCATCACATAGACATCCCGGAGTGCGCTTCGCTCCCTTTTGGGTATGTGCGTTGTGTATATCATGTTCACCGTCCGCTTTTGTGTGAAACCCTTACATCCTTTATTGTTGGCGGTTGGGTCTCGTCCTCGTCATCGCTATGCAGCCACTTGTCATTGTTTTGGCAATTAACGCCTACCTGCTTGAATACCCAACAGTCCTGTTGGTGTGGTTAAGCTGGCTTTTCGGGGTGGCGTGTATCGCTGGCGGTGATATTCGGTCCAAATTGGGCGGACCGGAGTAGTTCTTTTGAATGGCTTTTCCGCTGTTGGGTTTAGAGCCTCTGAATCCGGCATTGATTGCCGTATCCTCAATATTATGCGCCGTTAATCGGCGTTTGTTTTATTCGATCGGCCTGCCATTTCGGTCCTTAGAGTCGGACTGCCGAATTCTTCTGAGGTTGTTGCTGCGTGCTGTGGCTGTCCTCACCATGAAGCGGGTCATAGTGATGTGAGGGCTGCCATGGATTTGGCTTTTCTGTACTAGGTGCCGGGCAAGCCACTCGTCGCGGATGTTATGCTTGAAGGCGCGAGGGCCTCCGCATCCGGACGGTCGGACGATTTGGTATTTCTTGGTTAGAACCGTGTCCAGGTTATGCAGCCAATTCGTCAGCTCTTGAATTATGTGGCTTAGGTCATCGATTATGCGGTAGTGCACATAAGTGCCACAGGAAGTTATCGAGGAATCGGCTTCCAGGTCCTCCCAGCTCCCAATTGACTCTCTTGGCAAGCTGTTGAGCCAATGCCGGGCTGGTCCTTTAAACGAGGGGAGGTATTTGATGGCGTGAAGATCGTCACGCGGGCCATGTGGATGTGAAGGAGATAGTCTTGATCCAAACCGAGGTGTCTGTTGTGCCATCATAGGATTCAATATTGGCGGGTTTAAACCCTTGAGTTTGATGATCCATTACTTCGTACGTGAAGCATAGTGGGTGTCTTGGCGCCTCTGTCTTGGCGATATCACGGCGGAGCTCAAAGAGCTTTATGCATTTTTGTTCGCCCGGCGGACTTCTGTGTCGGCAGCGACGGTTGTAAATCACGTGCCGTGGGCGCCCGCGATCCATAGATCGATCTTGATTGTCTTGCCTTGTCCTCAATATATCTACGCAGGTCGGGCGTTCCCACAGTGGCGTGTGCTTTTTGGCGATGCGAGTGCGGTTCTAGTGAAGGGCCTAGAGGCCTCTCTGTCGCGACCACGGGGTGGTCGGTCAGCCGTATTGTCTCCTGGTGATGCGGGTTCGTAGCTTCCTCCTCTAATCGGGAGCAGCTTGCGTTTAGGGTAGATTTTGGAGGGCGTTCGAGCTCATGCTCTTTGGCGCGAGGACTTGATCCATCTGTCGGCTAGCAGATCTGATCAGCTCTAAGCTGTTGCTGCTTTTTCTTGAGGCTGTTTGCCGTGGCCATAAGCCTGCGTCTAAGCGCTCTTGTTCGGCGGGATCCTCGAGCACAGCAATTCATCGTCGTCGAGGCTTGCCGTCTCGGAGGAGGCATATAATCCTCTACCTCTTCTTCGCCACTCTCGTGAGGCTGGCGTCTCCATCCTCCCAGCGCTGGATCTTGCTGGAGTGGATTGTCTTGACCTTGTCCGGTGTATTGTTATCTCCGGTGCGGAATCTTCATTCTTCTTTGTGGCGGGATTTAGGCGGCGCCCGTGGCTGGCGGCGCTTGGGCTGCTTCTTGGAGGGTCATCCTCCGTTGTTCCATCGCCGTTCCCATCTTTGGGATGTCCACCATATATATGTCGTATGGCGAGGAGGCCTTCCGGTGCCACTGTGGCGCTGGGTCTTATTCGTCTCGGCATCGTCGTCCATACCGTCGATGTCTTGAGTTGTAGTCTAGCATGTCGGTTAGATCATCGATAGCGGCTACCAAGTGGGTGGTGGGTGGGCTTTGAATTTCTTCGTCGTCCGCATCCCAACCGTCGACCGCGATCCGTCCGAGGCTCTCGATAACGAGAGGTACTTTAGCGAACTCAAGATGTCGCCAAAAGGTGAGTCTGAAAGATGTCATGGCCGTGATCTCCTGCTTGGTGCCCAATCGGATTCGATTAGCAAGGCGCGGAGGGTTGAGTCCGGAGAGAGTCCGGCACCTGAGTCGAGTCTTCGCAAAGGACAGGGATAGAGTTGGCTCGATCGCGTAGAGATTAAAGCCCGGCGGTGTCCAACCACTCGTCCTCGATCGGGAATCCATCTCGGATTAAGGTGGGCGGATTCAGTGCGGCCTCGAGCCTTTGTTCGGCTGCGAGCTAGATCATGCCCATCGAGGCGGTCGCGGCGGCTTGGCTGTGGCGAATCCGTCGAAGATCAAGTCTCCGCGGATATCGGCCGTATAGTTTAAACTTCCAAATCTGACTGGCGGCTAGAGGCGTAGCTTCGATCTACTCGGATGGCCAGCGAATTGGCCCGCAATGCAAAGCTGCGAACACGAAGATCTGTCGGGAGAAAAGTCTCACCACTGGACGCGTCGTTGTTGATGATCAAAGGAGCCATCGAGCCTATCGGTGGCGACGGAGGAACTCTCAATGAAAGCACCAATGTCGATTGTCAAAACCGGCGGATCTCGGGTAGGGGTCCCGAGCGTGCGTCTAGGCGGATGGTAACAGGAGACAAGGGACACGATGTTTTACCGAGTTGGGCCCTCTTGATGGAGGTAAAACCCTCGTCCTTCTAGATTAATATTGATGATGTGTGTTACAAGAGTGGATCTACCACGAGATCAAAGAGGCTAAACCCTAGAAGCTAGCCTATGGTATGATTGTTGTTAGTCCTATGGACTAAAGCCCTCCGGTTTATATAGACACCGGATAGGGTTAGGGTTACACAGAGTCGGTTACAATGGTAGGAGATCCACATATCCGTATCGCCAAGCTTGCCTTCCACGCCAAGGAAAGTCCCATCCGGACATGGGACGAAGTCTTCAATCTTGTATCTTCATAGTCTTGGAGTCCGGTCGATGATGATAGTCCGGCTATCCGGACACCCCCTAGTCCGGGACTCCCTAAGGCGTGCCGGACCAACCGTGTGGGGGTGCGACGCAAACACGGCAGGCTTTCCTTTTGAACTCGTAACTTGTAAAATTTGGTTCTGCTCCATGGCGCGATCGATAGATAGAAAATAACGATTTTGCCTAGAGTAATGAGAAGTTTGGTTCTGGCGCCGTTCATGCATGGAGTACATACGAAAATTATGAAGTGGATGCGAAAGGTAAGATAATTATTGTAGTACTCCCTCCGTCCAAAAATACTTGTCATCAAAATGAATAAAAGGGGATGTATCTAGACGTATTTTAGTTCTACATACATCCCTCTTTATCCATTTGATGACTAATATTCCCCAGACGGAAAATATCATATCTACTACATTGATTTGAGGAAGATAAAAATACATACGGATCCATCAACGACATCCTCACGCCCTAGTCGCGGGTCACCAACCGGCGTGTGAGGAGCAGCGGCGTTGGCGGCGAGCTCAACGTGCTTACGAGCGAGTGCCGTCAAGGTTGCCTGCGGTCCAAGAAGGCCAGCGTCCTATCGTCCTCATCTTGCATGCGGCGTAGGCGTGGGCGATTATGTCGATGGTGTCTTGCTGCGCCGAGGCGCTGCTGCGGCGCGCGACCTCGAGTGGACATTCTCCGGTGGCGACGGCGGGCGATCCGCAGGGCCACCGGTCGTCAAAGGTTGTCACCATAGTGGCCATTGAGGTGGCGGGCATCGCGAGCACTGGCGCGTCGGTGGAGGCTACGTCAAAGTCGTCGCGAGCTTCTTGGCGATGGTGAACTTGTCGAGAAACCGACAAGGACCTCGTCTAACAAGGAGGCAAGCTGTCGTCCAGCGGCCCCTCGCCTGGCGGCCTCAAGCAATACTACGGAGAAGTTCCTCGTTGCGGGACGCGAGTGGCGTCGTGGACCATCGCACAACCGGTGATGCTCGCGCTCATCATGTCCATGGGTCTAGCTTAGCTTCTACTACCTCATCCTGGTTTATTGGTCCCCATTGTAATCCGTGTCAAATTTGACCACAGATTTAACTAACAAAATGTTTCGCATGTTACTAAAATTATATCACTGAAAACTATGTTCAAATCTGAATCCAAAAATATAATTTTGTTGACATGCATCAACATTTTGTTAGTTAAATCTTTAGTCAAAATTGCCTAAATACAAAGGAGACTAATAAACCAGGATGAAAATAATGAATCAACAATCTTGCGATTCGGTGATCACTCTTGCCCTTAGTTAGCATGCGTAGAGTGCGTAGGATTTCATACTACTCCTCGGCCCTCTCTGCACCTGCCTTTGGCTGTATGATAGGTGGGTGTAGGACCTTGAAGTATGTCTAGAGGGTGGGGGTGATTAGACTACTTGACCAATTAAAAGCTATGCCTTTTCCCAATTTTAGACTTTGGCAGATTTTAGCTATCTTTGAACAATTCAAGCAATCATCCGCATAATTCAAGCAAGCATGCAAAGAGTATATCGGCAGCGGAAAATAAAGCATGCAACTTGCAATAATGTAAAGGGAAGGGTTTGGAGAATTCAAATGCAATTGGAACACAGATGTTTTTTCGTGGTTCCGATAGGTGGTGCTATCGTCCATCCGTTGATGGAGACTTCAACCCGTAGGAGTAGCAGTTCTTGTGAGTCCACGAAGGCTCCACCCACGAAGGGTCCACAAAGAAGCAACCTTGTCTATCCCACCATGGCCGTCACCACGAAGGACTTGCCTCACTAGCGGTAGATCTTCATGAAGTAAGCGATCTCCTTTCCCTTACAAACTCCTTGGTTCAACTCCACAATCTTGTCGGAGGCTCCCAAGTGACACCTAGCCAATCTAGGAGACACCACTCTCCAAGTAACAAATGGTGTGTTGATGATGAACTCCTTGCTCTTGTGCTTCAAATGATAGTCTCCCCAACACTCAACTCTCTCTCATAGGATTTGGATCTGGTGGAAAGAAGATTTGAGTGGAAAGCAACTTGGGGAAGGCTAGAGATCAAGATTCATATGGTTGGAATGGAATATCTTGGCCTCAACACATGAGTAGGTGGTTCTCTCTCAGGCTGGTAAGTTGGAAGTGTAGGTTTGTTCTGATGGCTCTCTCCATGAATGAAGAGGAGGTGGAGGGGTATATATAGCCTCCACACAAAATCTAACCGTTACACACAATTTACCAAACTCGGTGGGACCGAATCAACAAACTTAGTCGGACCGATTTAGTAAACCTAGTGACCGTTAGGGTTACGGTGGGGCTGACATGCAACTTCGGTAGGACCGATATGGTTAGGGTTAGGGCATATAGTAATCTCGGTGAGACCGATTACACAAACTCGGTGAGACCGAATTTGGTAATTAGCTAACCGGAGAGTTGGTCGAGTAAACTTCGGTGGGACGATTTGCTCTTCGGTGAGACGAAAAGTTATAAAAGGAAGCAGAGAGTTTACATTGTAATCTCGGTGGGACCGATTCGCTCTTCGGTGAGACCGAAAAGTTACGAAAGGAAGCAGAGATTACAATCCCATCTCGGTGAGACCGAGATCCCTATCGGTGAAACCGATTTGCCTAGGGTTTGTGGCGATGGCTATGACATATGAACTTCGGTGGCGCGGATAGAAAGAATCGGTAGGGCGAGTTTGAATTTAGGTTTAGGTCATATGTGGATGTGAGAAAGCGGTGGAGGTTTTGGAGCATATCACTTGTGGCCTTGGATACAACTTTCCATAATTGTAACTCCAACTCTTGCCTTTTAGGAGATCACGATATATTATTTCCTTCGTGGTTGGATTTTTTCTTTTGTTTTGCATTTTGTTCATGTCTTGCATCTCATCTCATAGCATCAGCATTGCATTTGCCTAGGGTTTGTGGCAGTGGCTATGACATCTGAACTTCGGTGGTGCGGATGGAAAGAACCGGTGGGGCGAGTTTGACTTTAGGTTTAGGTCATATGTGGATGTGAGAAAGTAGTGGAGGTTTTGGAGCATATCACTAAGCACATGAAGCAAAAGGCTCATTAAGCAACACCTCATCCCTTCTTGATAGTATTGGCTTTTCCTATAGACTCAATGTGATCTTGGATCACTAAAATGTAAAATGTAGAGTCTTGAGCTTTTGAGCTTGAGCCAATCCTTTGTCCTTGATATTTTGAGGGATCCACTTTCATCATCCA
The DNA here is from genome assembly GCA_021605205.1 of Aegilops longissima. Classification (NCBI taxonomy): domain Eukaryota; kingdom Viridiplantae; phylum Streptophyta; class Magnoliopsida; order Poales; family Poaceae; genus Aegilops; species Aegilops longissima. Next base: position 14,237 of record JAHIAM010005142.1, read on the forward strand.
TGCCATGCCATTCATTGAGCTTTCCTGAAATATTTGTCTTGGAATAGCATTAGCTCAATGAGCTATATATTGTTATGAATTACCAAAACCACCTAGGGATAGTTGCACTTTCAGTCTCCCCCTTTTTGGTAATTGATGACAACATATAGATCAAAGCTTCGACAAATGATAATAAAATTGAAAAACATAAATCGCTTTGAGAAGTATGTGATAAGCAAGAGCTCCCCTAAATTTGTGCATAGAAATATTTGCTTTGGACTGCAAATGCACAAGGAATTAGGCTCATGGGTTACTCTTCCATGTGACATACATCTTGGTGGAGCGCTCAAAATAACAAAGATTGAATACATGCACTCATCACCAAGCAAAGTGAATGATCATATAAGGATAAATAAGATAATATCATAACGAGCATAAGTGTAGCTTATGATCAAACACATGATCATCAATGTCTCACGGGTAATTGCATAGTATCTCAACCAATCAAAAGCAAATAAAGTTCAACCAAAAAGACAAGAGAGAACAAAAGCAAATCTCTCTCTCTCTCTAAAGCCTATGATCTATACATTTTCTCCCCTTTGGCAACAAGTTACCAAAAGTTCCTAGAAAATGCATAGGACTATAACGTCTCTCGAGGCTTGGTCTTACGGTGGTGGTGGTATCAGGAGAATTCCAAGAGCGAAGGCTTGATCGATGTAGATGGAGCTGAAGGAGTTGGTGCTGGAGCTGGTTGTGCTGGAGCTGTAGCTGGAGCTGAAGAAGTGACTCTGGTGTCTTGAACTGGCTCTGCAGCTGATATCTGAGCTCGTGGCACTCTGGAAAATGCATCATTCGTTGTTCTGCCCTTCCTCTCCTGCATGTCATCTTGTAGCTGCTCCACAGCTACTGAATCTCAGTTACTTTGACATCTAGATCATAGAATTTTTGTTCCATGATTCTCTCCAGGCTCTCCTGGTTTTGAGTTAGGGTGGCCAACCCCTTCTCAATCCGCAGAGTTGATGCTATCAAGTAACCAAGCTGCTCCTGCTTGTTCTTGAGAAAGTACTCAGATGCCTCTGCTTGAGTTGGCATCTTGGCAGCCTTCTCTTTCCTAGCTTTCTCCTTCTTCTCTTGCGCTTGCACCGATGTTGGTTCATTCTCAGTCATGACAACCTGATTGTCCTCAAAGTCAGGATAGAGAACCATGTGTTCCTTATCCAACTGATACTTTCCTGTGCCCATCTTTGAGTTTATCAACTCCTGAATCTATGGGGCATATCCACAACTCCTCTTGTGATCTGCTGCAGTCCTCTTGATAGTTTCAACTATGAGACTCATGACTTTGAATTTCTGAGGCACATCAAAAGCGTGAAGCAAATTGATTGCATGCCATCTAATCATGTTGTGGTCACCTGATTTGGGAAGAGAGTGTGCCATAAGATCCGAGTTGATTGTAGGCATACTGGCGGAAGATAGTGAACTGATCCAAACTTGAAGGACTCAAGTGCATCATCTGGGAGTTCCTTGTACATGTGTGACATTGAGTTGTGACCCATCTTCTTCTTGGCATAAATGTCCAAGTCATCTTCATCTTCCTTGGGGGCATTGATCAGACTTGCCCATTCCTCTATGGTTGACTGATATCGTGTTCCTTCAGACATCCATACTATCCTGCCATCTGGATAGAAATGTGCTGTGGAGTAGAATTGCATAATGAGCTTGTCGTTCTAATTTGTGAGCTTCTGCCCAACAAAATCTGCAACTCCACAAGCAATGAAGCTGTCATATACTCCAGGGTAGTGTTTTTCATTCTCCTGAATATAGGTCCAGTCGACCCACCTCATATCACAAACTATGGGTTTCTTATCCAACAAGATAGTCCATAGAAGTCCTCTTGTTCCTTGGTGTGGAACACTGTAATCCACAGCAGTCCTTCTCCTGGTGGCATATGGATCTGTCTCTCTCCATAGCCTCAACCCTTGATCTCTCTGATCTTCATGTTTTCAGCCACAGGATGAGCATCATTGTGGTGCAGGATCTTGGGTTTAGCTTCCTTAGGACCTGCCCTTCTTCTTCTTCCTCGGCTTCAATCTCAAGCATTGGGGCCTTGTTCTTCTCAGTTGCAGGTATACTCCTGGTATTCCCCTTTGGTGCACTCTTGGGCTTGGGGCAGCTTTGGGCTTTGAAGTTGCAGCCCCTGATTTTATGGCATCACCCATCAGCTTTTGTGCCTTGGGTGCAGGCTCTGTAACCTCTTCCTCTTCCTCTTCTTCCAACATAGATGGCTTCCCAATCACTCTGGCCATGGTCTTCTTGACCCTTTCCTTCCTTTTCTTCCCTTCAGCAGCATCAGGTTCTTTGGGTTGGGATTCCAAAGAAGCTTGAGTGGAGACTCTGGCTTTGGACATAGGTTTTCTACCTGCTGGCCTTTTGATCTTCAATCTAGGCTTAACTGCTGTTGAGCTGTGCTCTCTCTTGAGCACTTTCTTCTTAGAACTGGCCTCATCCTCAGCTGCCACATAATCTTCATCCTCAGACTCTGAGGTCTTCTTCTTCCTTGTCCTGGTGGCAGCCTTGGGCAAGTCTTGGGAGTTCTTCTGCTCCCCTCATCGAGCTGCTAGAGGGACTAGTGCCCTCACTCATTTGAACTTGCTCCTCGACCTGTTACTGGCTGTCACTTTGATGCGACATCTGCACTAAGCGGCTGCTGACCACTGTGAATAGTTATAGGCGAGGTAGAGTGGATGAGCATCACAAAATGCAGAGATTTTTGCAACAGAATGATTCAAAAAACTTAGTTTTAGTTTCCACGAGAAAGCATTTGGATCTACCGATTTTCAAACTCCGTGATACGAAGCAGTTTGGAACCTAAACTAGTGAACTTCGGTCGAGACCGAGTCACAGTTGATGTACTTGCAAAGAATGCTAGGGTTTCACAAAGTCTAAAATCGCTCACACCGATTTGTAATTCTCGGTCAGACCGAGACTTACTAGTGCAATGGTGTAACACCCCGGACGTAACTTTCCATATTTGTAACTCCAACTCTTGCCATTTTCGGCATTTTGATATGATATTCCCTCCGTGGTTGGGTTCTTGTCTTTCGCTTTTTGCATTTTGTCCATGTCATGCATTTTATATCATGTCATCATGTGCATCGCATTTGCATACGTGTTCGTCTCATGATTCGAATATTTTTCCGTTGTCCGTTTTGCAATCCGGCACTCCTATGTCCCCGGCGTCCCCTTTACGTTTTTCGTGGCGGGTACTAAATGTTCTCGGAATGGACGAGGTTTGTCAAGTGGCCTTGGTATACCACGGTAGACCACCCGTCAAGTTTGGGTCATTTGGAGCTCGTTTGGTACTCAGCAGTTAACCGCACTCTCGCAAAGGCCTCTTTTAAGTTGCATCCCAACACCCCTCCAAAACAGCCCAATAACCCATCTAAGTCACTGCCATGCTCTCCGTCGTTCGATCACGATCGTGTGGAAAACTACACCTCATTTGGACTCTCTAGCTCCCTCTATGCCTATATAAACACCTCCCGTCCAAATCCGGGTCTTCTTCCTCCGAAACCCTAAAACCATCCTGCGCTTCCCGGACCGTCCCGCCGCCACCGGACGAAACGGCGCAGCGTCAGCATGTCGGGGCGCGACCGTGTCGCCGTAACCCTCCCACTCCCTGCGCGCCTTGTAGCCGCTGGGCCAGCCCTTGTCCCTCCCCCCGGTCGCCGCCGCCGCTTCGCCATGGCCAGCCTGGCTCCGCTCCCGCCCAGCGCCCAGAGGCACCTCGCCGCCGCCGCCGCCGACCGGCTCCCGCCGTGCAGCGCCTCGGCGGACGCCCGGCCTTGCGTCGCCCGTCGCCTCCCGCGCTTTCCCGCCGCCGGGCGGAGTTCGTCGCCCGGCCGCCCTCGCCGCCAAACCGCCCCTCGCCGCCTCCGCCGCGGCGCCGCCCGGCAGCGCCGCCCTCGCCAGCCCTCCTCCTCCACAGCGTCCGTCGCCGCAGCGGATCGGGAGAACCCGATCGACCTCGGTTCGCGCGCCCGGATCCCGCCGGTTAACTTTTTCCCCCTCCAAATTTCGTCTAAGTCCTATTTCTGTTAACATTTTGTGGCATTTTCAACGCATCATAACTCTACACCCATAGCTCCGTTTCGTGCGTGTAATATTTCAAAATGTTCGTCTCGAAGAGTAGATCATTTCATATCATTGCATCATTTTCATTTGAGCTCATCTTGATGCCCGAAATGCTATTGGAAGAGGGCTATGTGATGTTAGTTTCTGTTTCTTAACAGAACATGTACTTTTGTTATTTTTGCTATGATTGACGTGTGCACCCTATGAATTTGAGTCCTACATGTGTTTTGTAATATGCCATGCCTTGTTTTGCTATTATAAGTTCCTGTAGCATGTAGTTTTCTTGCTACGAACATTGCTACGATGCTGTTTTGCCATGTTCGATAATTTCACTAAGTCTGTGAAGCTGATATGTTTTGCACTTTTGCCATGCTTGTTTAAACCTGTTATGGTGTGATTTAGCCGTAGCTCAGTGTTCATCTTTTATCAAGCATCTTGAGTAGATCACTGCCATATGTTTTGTTGATACGTTTGGGTGTAGTAGCTTAATTTCTTGTTGCTTGCTAAGTGGCATCATCTTTGTTAATGGCAGATTTGTGCCATTTTGTTTTCTTGTCATTTGCAAACCGTGCATCCGTTTCGGTGATCTTTATATCGATTTCAACGAAATCATCTCATCTTTCAGCGGCATACTTGGTTTGCCAAGTTGATGCCTGGTTCATTATTTTCCTTCGGGGCGCATCGCATTGCATATCATCTAGCATATCATGCCATATATTGCATCATGTTGCTTGTGCATTGCACGTAATTTATTATGGTTCCTTTGTTTGTGTTCTTGCTTTGGGTAGAGCCGGGAGATGAGTGCGTGAGCGAGGAACCTGTTGAGAAGCGCTTACGAGGATCAAGCTTTCGACAACTCGAGAACATTGCGAGCAAGATGACCATACCCTCGAAATCACTTCTATCTTTGCTATGCTAGATGCTCGCTCTTTTGCTATGCCTATGCTGCGATGCCTATCACTTGCTTATCATGCCACCCATATTGCCATGCCAGCCCCTAACCATCCTTTCCTAGCAAACCGTTGATTGGCAATGTTACCGCTTTGCTCAGCCCCTCTTATAGCGTTGCTAGTTGCAGGTGAAGTTGAAGTTTGTTCCTTGTTGGAACATGGAGATGTTGTTCTTCGTTGGAACATGTTTACTTGTTGGGGATATCACAATATATCTGCTATAATTAATGCATCTATATACTTGGTAAAGGGTGGAAGGCTCGACCTTATGCAGGTGTTTTGTTCCTCTTGCCACCCTTGTTTCCGTCATACGGTGTTATGTTCCTTGATTTTGCGTTCCTTACGGTTGGGTGATTTATGGGACCCCCTTGGCAGTTCGCTTTGAATAAGACTCGTCCGGCAAGGCCCAACTTTGGTTTTACCATTTGCCACCTAAGCCTTTTCCCCGGGTTTTCGCGAGCAGGGTCATCTTTATTCAACCCCGGACGGTGCTCCTTGAGTGCTGGCCCAAACTAAGTGCTTTGCAGCGCCCCTCAAGGAAACTTGAGGTCTGGTTTTAGTTATGCGGACTGCTCATCCGGTGTGCCACGAGCGAGATATGTGCAGCTCCTATCGGGTTGTCGGCACATTCGGCGGCTTTGCTGGTCTTGTTTTATTCTTTGTCGAAATGTCTTCTAGTCCGGGATTCGAGATTGATCGGGTCTTCGGTAGAAGAATATCCTTCGTTGACCGTGAGAGCTTATAATGGGCTAAGTTGGGACACCCTGCGGTATTATCTTTGAAAGCCGTGCCCGCGGTTATGAGGCAGATGGGAATTTGTTAATGTCGGTTGTAGAAAACCGAAGTTGACCTCAATTAAAATACACCTCAACGCGTGTGTAACCGTGATGGTCTCTTCTCGTGAGTCCGGGAAGTGAACTGATGTTGGAGTTATGCTTGGCGTAAGTAGTTCAGGATCACTTCTTGATGGCTACTAGCTTCACGTCCGTGCCTTGCTTCTCTTCTCGCTCTCTTTTGCGAATGTAGCCACCATATATGCTGAGTCGCTTGCTGCAGCTCCACCTTACAACTCTGTCCTTCCTATAAGCTTAAATAGTCTTGATCTCGCGGGTGTGAGATTGCTGAGTCCCGTGACTCACAGATTCTACCAAAACAGTTGCAGGTGCCCACGATGCGGTCACGGGTGGCGCCCGAGCTCAAGTGGGAGTTCGACGAGGCGTGGTAGCTACTATGTCGTTTCACGATGATCGATGAGTGGAGCCAGTTGGGACGATCGGGGATCTGTGTAGCATTTGGGGTATCTTCTTTTATTTTGGTTCCGTAGTCGGACCTTGAGTGTAATTTGAATGATGGATGTTTATTTATGCCTTGTGTGAAGTGGCATTGTAAGCCAACTATGTATCTCTTTCCTTATGTATTACATGGGTTGTGTGAAGATTACCTCACTTGCGACATTGGTTTCAATGCGGTTATGCCTCTAAGTCGTGCCGACATGTGGGAGATATAGCCGCATCGAGGCGTTATAAGTTGGTAATCGAGCCTTCCCGACTTAGAGCCCCCTACTTGATTGTTCTTTGGCGTTGTTGAATCTAGAGCGGAAAATGTTTTGAGTCTTAGGATTATATATATCGGAGTAGGATTCTTTTTACTCCCCGGTCCTTAAATAAGCTCTGTGAGGTCTCGACATAGAAGTTTTGACTCTCCTCTCCTCAAATTTCACTAAATTTTTTTAGGATCAGCGGGTATCTTGGGATCGTTCCGATGGTTTTGTGGCGAGAACATTGTTCTTGGTGCCTCGACATTTAGGGGTTGTGGCGGTGTCCGGGGAGTTGAGCTCCGAGGTGTTGTCGTCACAATTTTATCGTTCGATTCTGGAATACGAGTTTTACCGACATCGAAATCTCTTTTGTGCAGTTGTTGGTGAGATAACCCGATAACCCGATCTTGGGCGAGCTCGGGAGTATTGCCATGACTTGTATAACGGATGTTTTTGAAGGTCGAGGTACCACGATTTCGAAGGTTTCTTGGTTATGTGTTGACGGATGGATACAGCTGGATCTAGGAATTGTTAGTTTGGGTGATATATTTTGTGTCCCTGTATCCCCAACACAGTTGCATAACCAGAAAGTTTGGGGAGTTTATAGGTGGGATTCAAGTAGCTCTTAGCATTTCTTCCCGCAGATATTTGGTTTGTGATTGGGTAATCCTTACCACTTATTTGTTCCAGTCTTACCTTGTTATTTTTTTTCATCAACCTTAATCAAGTGGCTTCTCACCGTATGGACGTGTGATGTTAACTTTGGAATTCATTCGTTCATCCTCGTTCGAATGTTTATTGTGAAGACTATATGTTGCAATTTCTATCCGTTGATTCTAGTTGTCTATCTGTCTATCAAGTGCTAACGGATGTCACCCTCTTGAGGATGGCTCCATGTAGCGTTTGAATCCGGATCGAAATGATGGGAATCGATCGAACCCTCCACCTCCACCTCCGCCTCCGGAGGCCTGGCAACTATCATGGCAGCCACCAATGCCAATGCTCAGATGATTTTGCAGCTCTTGCAGAAGCGTACTCAAGGGCAAGGCAGTCAAGGAAATCAAGGTCAAGGCAACAACCAGCCGCACTTTGCTACTCTCGGTCAGTTCCTTGCTAATCAGCGAAGTCTTTCAGTTTACGTATGCCGAGGCCCACGAGGCGCGGCGATTGGCTTGTGGACATCTGCAAGCATTTTGATTGTAGCAATGTCAGACCTGAGGACTTTGTCAAGTTTGCATCGTTTCAACTCAAGGACCAAGCTTGGATGCTATCTCTCAGATTCCAGTCGTTTGTGAGTACCAAGATGTCTTTCCAGAAGAGCTTCCGGGTATGCCTCCTCACGGCCGGTTGAATTCGTTATCGATCTTGAGCACGGCAATGAACCCGTTTACAAGCGTCCATACAAGCTTGGACCTGATGAGCTGAAGGAATTGAAGAAGCATTTCGATGAACAAGGCGTCTGGGTTTGATCGGACCGAGTTCATCTCCTTGGGGTTGTGGTGTTCTTTTGTCGGAAGAAGGATGGCGCGGACCGACTTTGCGTCGATTACCGTCCATTGAATAAGAAGACTATCAAGAACAAGTATCCACTTCCCAACATCAATGAGCTTTTGAGCAACTCAAAGGTGCTAAAGTGTTCTCAAGCTTGACCTTCGTATGGGTTATCATCAGATTCGCATTCGTGAACAAGATATTCCCAAGACAGCATTGAGAACAAGCTTTGGTTCTTATGAATATCTTGTCATGTCTTTCGGCCTTGTCAATGCTCCTCCAACATTCTCTCGGATGATGAACTTCATATTCAACCCCTACACCAATGAATTCGTCTTGGTCTATCTTGATGATATTTTGGTCTTCTCCAAGAATAAGAAGGATCATGCCAAACATTTGCTATTGGTGCTAGACAAGCTCGAGAGCATCAATTCTATCTGAAGTTCTCCAAATGTGAATTTTGGCTTGATGAAGTGCTTTATCTTGGTCATATCATCTCCGCCAAGGGCATCGCTGTTAATCCGAGAAGGTGTCGCGATTGTGAATTAGGAACCTCCTCGGGATGTCAAACAGCTCCATGATTTTCTTGGTCTTGCAATCTATTGCGAAGATTCGTTGAGAATTTCTCCCAGCAAAGCCTCTTTCCAACCTCCTCGAAGCATGTGAAGTATATACGGTCTCTGAGTGTGAGGTTGCTTTCAATACTCTCAAGAGAAACTCGTCACAGCTCTGTCTTAACTCCTCTGATGAATCCAAGCCATTGAAGTTTTACGTGATGCTTCTCTTCAAGGTCTCGGTCTTTGTGTTAATGCAGAGAAGAGAGTTGTGGCCTATACCTCTCTTGATTGAAGCCCAGCGAAAAGAACTACCCACTCACGATCTTGAGTTGGCGGCGATTGTCCATGCATTGATAACATGGAGACATCTCTTGTTGGGAAGGAAAGTGGACATATTCACCGATCACAAGAGTCTCAAGTATATCTTCCTCAACCCAACCTCAACCTCGGGCGGACTCGATGGGTGAAATGATTCAAGTACAACCCAAGTATTGAATATACTCGGGCAAGGCCAATGTCATTCAGATGCTTTGGCAGGAAGGCTTCTTGCAGCAGTTTAATCCTCAAGCCCTTCCAACGGATCTTTGTGAAGCTTTCCATAAGCTGAATCTTCAAGTTGTTCCTCAAGGTTTTCTTGCCAACCTCATCGTTTCTCCTACTTTGGAAGATCAGATTCGTGAGGCTCAACTCCTGGATACCATGGTGAAAAAGGTGAAGCGTGGTATCGACAAGGGCATTTCAAGTACAAGTGCTTCCACATTGATGACAAAGATACTCTTTTCTTGAGGACGGATTGTGGTTCCTAAGGGTGATCTCGTAAAGTCATTATGAGCAGGCTCACAATTCGCTTCTATCCATTCATCTGGAAATGCGAAGATGTACCAGGACCTCAAGCGGTCATATTGGTGGACTCGAATGAAGCGAAATTGCTCAATTCGTGAATGAATGTGATGTCTGCGGAAGAGTGAAAGCGAGAACACCAACGACCAGCTGGTCTCCTCCAACCTCTTGCTATTCAGAATGGAAGTTTGATCATATCGAAATGGACTTAGTGACTGGATTTCCAAAGTCAAGCGTGGAAATGATGCTATCTTCGTTGTCATTGACAAGCTTACTAAAGTGGCTCATTTTCTTCCTATCAAAGAATCTATCACAGCAGCTCGGTTGGCGAGCTATACACCTCGAGGATTGTCTCCTTGCGGCATTCCACAAGTGATCTCTTGAGACCGTGGCAGCATGTTTACCTCAAGTTTTGGGATTCTTTTGAGAAGGCCATAGGCACCAACATTCGTTTCAGCTGACTTTCCACCCTCAAACTAGTGGCCAAGTCGGCGAGTCAATCAAATCCTTGAAGATATGCTCGGGGCTTGTGTCATTTCCTTGGTATGAAGTGGGAAGATTGTCTTCCATATGCGAGTTCTCCTACAACAACAACTTCCAAGCGAGTTGGGCGAGGCCCCATTGAAATTCTCTATGGCGAGAAAGTGTCGTACTCCTCTCAATTAGTGCAGGGCGGTGAGCGCCAACTTCTTGGCAATGACTTGATCCGAAGTAGAAGAAATGTGCAAAGTCATTGTGAGAATCTCAAAGCAGCATAATCGCGCGGAAAACTATTATGATGATAACCACCGTGATGTGGCTTTTGAAATCGGAGACCATGTCTACCTCCGCGTCTCTCAATGAAAGGCACTCGTAAACCCGGTAACAAAGGAAGCTTGCCCTAGATCGTGGGTCCTTTCAAGATCATTGGCAAAAGCGATCTAAGCCTATCAACGAGCTTCCGTCCAACCCGCGAGCGTGCGATGTGTTTCACGTGTCACAACCGCAAGTGCTTCAAGACTCTGAGCGCACCATCAACCCGAAGAAGTTGACCTTCAAAGATCTCTCTTATCATGAGCACCCGTTGCTATCCTTGAAGAAAGCGGCGCAAGACTGCAACAAGTCAATCAAATTCCTGAAAGTGAAGTGGTCACACCATTCCGCCGAGAAGCCACACGGGCGCGAGGATCACCTCCGTTCGAATATCCGGAGTTCTTTCAGTCCTAGATCTGGGGCGAGATCCTCTTGTAGTGGTGGAGTGTTGTAACACCCCGGACGTAACTTTCCATATTTGTAACTCCAACTCTTGCCATTTTCGGCATTGTGATATGATATTCCCTCCGTGGTTGGGTTCTTGTCTTTCTTTTTTTGCATTTTGTCCATGTCATGCATTTTATATCATGTCATCATGTGCATCGCATTTGCATACGTGTTAGTCTCATGATTCGAGTATTTTTCCGTTGTCCGTTTTGCAATCCGGCAATCCTATGTCCCCGGCGTCCCCTTTTACGTTTTTCGTGGCGGGTACTAAACGTTCTCGGAATGGACGAGGTTTGTCAAGTGGCCTTGGTATACCACGGTAGACCACCGTCAAGTTCGGGTCATTTGGAGCTCGTTTGGTACTCAGCAGTTAACCGCACTCTCATAAAGGCCTCTTTTAAGTTGCAGCCCAACACCCTCAAAACAGCCCAATAACCCATCTAAGTCACTGCCATGCTCTCCGTCGTTCGATCACGATCGTGTGGTAACTTACACCTCATTTGGACTCTCTAGCTTCCTCTCGCCAATATAAACACCTCCCCGTCCAAATCCGGGTCTTCTTCCTCCGAAACCCTAAAAACCGTCCCGCTTCATGGAACCGTCCGCCGCCACGGACGAAACCGCCCGCCAGCGTCGCATAATCGGGCCTTGCGCACGTGTCGCCGTCGCCCTCCACTCCCACATGCCCGCGCGGCCCGCTGGCCAGCGCTCAGCCCTCCGGCGAGTCGCCGCCGCCGCTTCGCCCGCAGCCGCGCCAGCTCCGCTCCCGCCGCGCCCGGCGCCTCGCCGCCGCCGCCCGACCGGCTCCCGCCGTGCAGCGCCTCGCCGCCGCCCGGCCGCCGCGTTGCCCGTCGCCTCCGCGCTTTCCCGGCCGGGCGGAGTTGTCGCCCGCCCGCCCCTCGCCGCCTCCGTCGCCTCGCCGCGGCGCCCGCCCCCGGCGGCGCCGCCCTCGCCGTCCCTCCTCCTCCACCGCGTCCGTCGCCGCAGCAGATCGGGAGGAAACCCGATCGACCTCGGTTGGCGCCGGATCCCGTGGTGGACTTTCCCCCTCAAATTTCGTCTAAGTCCTATTTACATTAACATTTTGTGGCATTTTCAACGCATCATAACTCTGCACCCGTAGCTCTGTTTCGTGCGTGTACTATGTCAAAATGTTAGTCTCGAAGATTAGATCATTTCATCTCATTGCATCATTTTCATTTGAGATCATCTTGATTCCCGAAATGCTGTTTAAAGAGGGCTATGTGATGTTAGTTTCTGTTTCTTAACAGAACATGTACTTTTGTTATTTTTTCTATGATTGATGTGTGCACCGTATGAATTTGAGTCCTACATGTGTTTTGTAATATGCCATGCCATCTTTCAGGGTGTAAGCCATGTATTTTTGTGATCTATGTGGTGACTAGCACAAGCATGCAAAGTAGGCTTCTGATGTTGCTGATTTCAGCCCTGTTTAGTGATATTTTGATGTCATATTAACTTGATGCTACCAAGAGATCCATGCATATTTTGAGATACTTCATAAGGATGTTTTGAACATATGGTTATGCTCTATCCATACATGCCTTTTTGCAATTATGGAGTGCCATAGCTTGAGTCAATCAAGCTCTACTTTTGCTATAAAATGTTTCTGGCAGATTGTTTACGTGTTATTCAATTTTGCCAAGGTTGTTGTAGTTGATCCGTGTATGCTATGATATTGTTCCTGCCATGTATGTCTTCTATGCCATGTATTCTTGATGTATGTATGCTTAGTTTATCATGAAAGGCTCTGTTGTGAGTGCTTTGAGCTCTTAAACATGCCTACTTGTTATCTGTTTTGGACATGCCATGTTGCTGAATCATTATGAAACTTGCGATATTGACATGGGTGTTACTATATTTTGATCCTTTTGGCTTATGGTCAGTAAGGGACTTTTGTTCTATGATTTGAGTAGATTCATGCAATGCCTTGTTTTGCTATTATAAGTTCCTGTAGCATGTAGTTTTCTTGCTCTGAACATTGCTACGATGCTGTTTTGCCATGTTGATAATTTCACTAAGTCTGTGAAGCTGATATGTTTTGCACTTTTGCCATGCTTGTTTGAACCTGTTATGATGTGATTTAGCCATAGCTCAGTGTTCATCTTTTGTCAAGCATCTTGAGTAGATCACTGCCATATGTTTTGTTGATACGTTTGGGTGCAGTAGCTTAATTTCTTGTTGCTTGCTAAGTGGCATCATCTTTGTTAATGGCGATTTGTGCCATTCTTGTTTTTCTTGTCATTTGCAAACCGTGCATCCGTTTCGGTGATATTTATATCGATTTCAGCGAAATCATCTCATCTTTCAGCGGCATACTTGGTTTGCCAAGTTGATGCCTGGTTCATCATTTTCCTTCGAATGGCGCATCGCATTGCATATCACATCTCGCATATCATGCCATATATTGCATCATGTTGCTTGTGCATTGCACGTGATTTATTATGGTTCCTTTGTTTGTGTTCTTGCTTTGGGTAGAGCCGGAGGCGAGTGCGTGAGCGAGGAACCTGTTGAAAGCAGCTACGAGGATCAAGCTTTCGACAACTCGAGAACATTGCGAGCAAGATGACCATACCCTCGAAATCACTTCTATCTTTGCTATGCTAGATGCTCGCTCTTTTGCTATGCCTATGTTGCGATGCCTATCACTTGCTTATCATGCCACCCATATTGCCATGCCAGCCCCTAACCATCCTTTCCTAGCAAACCGTTGATTGGCAATGTTACCGCTTTGCTCAGCCCCTCTTAGAGCGTTGCTAGTTGCAGGTGAAGTTGAAGTTTGTTCCTTGTTGGAACATGGAGATGTTGTTCTTTGTTGGAACATGTTTACTTGTTGGGGATATCACAATATATCTGCTATAATTAATGCATCTATATACTTGGTAAAGGGTGGAAGGCTCGGCCTTATGCACAGTGTTTTGTTCCTCTTGCCACCTAGTTTCCGTCATACGGTGTTATGTTCCTTGATTTTGCGTTCCTTACGGTTGGGTGATTTATGGGACCCCTTGACAGTTCGCTTTGAATAAGACTCGTCAGCAAGGCCCAACTTTGGTTTTACCATTTGCCACCTAAGCCTTTTCCCCAGGTTTTCGCGAGCAGGGTCATCTTTATTTCAACCCCGGACGGTGCTCCTTGAGTGCTGGCCCAAACTAAAGTGCTTTGCAGCGCCCCTCAAGGAAACTTGAGGTCTGGTTTTAGTTATGCAGAGTGCTCATCCGGTGTGCCACGAGCGAGATATGTGCAGCTCCTATCGGGTTGTCGGCACATTCGGTGGCTTTGCTGGTCTTGTTTTATTCTTTGTCGAAATGTCTTCTAGTCCGGGATTCGAGATTGATCGGGTCTTCGGTAGAAGAATATCCTTAGTTGACCGTGAGAGCTTATAATGGGCTAAGTTGGGACACCCTGCGGGTATTATCTTTGAAAGCCGTGCCCGCGGTTATGAGGCAGATGGGAATTTGTTAATGTCGGTTGTAGAAAACCGAAGTTGACCTCAATTAAAATACACCTCAACGCGTGTGTAACCGTGATGGTCTCTTCTCGTGAGTCGGGAAGTGAACATGGTGTTGGAGTTATGCTTGGCGTAAGTAGTTCAGGATCACTTCTTGATCGCTACTAGCTTCACGTCCGTGCCTTGCTTCTCTTCTCGCTCTCTTTTGCGAATGTAGCCACCATATATGCTAGTAAACTTGCTGCAGCTCCACCTTACAACTCTGTCCTTCCTATAAGCTTAAATAGTCTTGATCTCGCGGGTGTGAGATTGCTGAGTCCCGTGACTCACAGATTCTACAAAACAGTTGCGGTGCCGGCGATGCGGTCAGGTGGCTTAGCCGAGCTCAAGTGGGAGTTCAACGAGGCGTGGTAGCTACTATATGTCGTTTCGATGATCGATAGTGGAGCCAGTTGGGACGATCGGGGATCTGTGTAGCATTTGGGGTATCTTCTTTTATTTTGGTTCCGTAGTCGGACCTTGAGTGTAATTTGAATGATGGATGTTTATTTATACCTTTGTGTGAAGTGGCATTGTAAGCCAACTATGTATCTCTTTCCTTATGTATTACATGGGTTGTGTGAAGATTACCTCACTTGCGACATTGCTTTCAATGCGGTTATGCCTCTAAGTCGTGCTTCGACACGTGGGAGATATAGCCGCATCGAGGGCGTTATAAATGGCGTTAGCCAAATCGGTGGGACGAGTTTTTCAGCTGGGTGGGTCGAGATGGTTTGACGAAACCTAACCTAAATTTTGAATCATACCTATTCTAAGGATTGTTTTGACTGGATAGAAGTGTTTCAATCGTGGCAAGATGCATTATGAAAACAATGTCTTTGAGAATCGGACGAGGATAGCACAAAGATCAAGTTCATACCCTAGTTGGTGGTGAACTTGCTACTGGCTGACAGCGGTGGAGGAGAATTCCGTTGGCGGTGGAGACCAATGACGAGGCGGCTGGTGGCGGCAATCGACGATCCGTAGACCAAGTAGGCAGAAGCGAGCTATCTTGTGGGCGAGAAGGTTTGAAGAAAATTTTCCAAAATTTGCCGTGTGATATATATATAGCCCGACAACAGCATCGGTGTGACCGAGTTGAACAACTCGGTGGCACCGAATGCATAACTGATATGATTCAGACAACTCGGTGTGACCGAGAAATTAAAACCGGTTGCAGAGATTAGCTATAGATCGACTTGGTAATCTTGGTATGACCGAAATGGAGGAATCGGTCGGACCGAAAATCTAAAAAGTTTTGGAAGTTTAAGTCTATAATGAATCGGGGACTCAGAGTGCTCCTCACTGAGTGGTTCGAATCGACTTGATCAAATTTTGTGATGTAGCATGAATAGAGTTTGAGGCGAGAAAAGCATAGATAGCTAGAGAAAGTTCTTAGGCATTCTTGTCCATCCACTTGGCCAAAGAAAGAAAAGCCAAACAATCAAAACAACAAGTGGATGTCCTCGAATGAGTAAAACATGCAACCAACATGCTCACACAATAAAATGACAAGTGAAATATGTGACAAAGCATGCACAACCAATTGTAGCATCTATCAAACAATTGGCGATGACTAGGTCATCTATATATGAGTACATTGACTTAGGAGTCAAATGAGAACATTTGATCATAGGTCATACTCATTGTTTAAGCTCAAGTGGGGTTACCACTTTTACATAAAGCATTTATGTGTTCACATCATTAGAGTTGCTTTGACTCAATTCTTGGAGTTAAGCTCCCCCTAGATGTGAGATCCCCTGTCGGTGTCAAAACCGGCGGATCTCGGGTAGGGGGTCCCGAACTGTGCGTCTAGGCAGATGGTAACAGGAGACAAGGGACACGATGTTTTTACCCAGGTTGGGCCCTCTCGATGGAGTAATACCCTACTCCTGCTTGATTAATATTGATGATATGGGTAGTACAAGAGTAGATCTACCACGAGATCGGAGAGGCTAAACCCTAGAAGCTAGCCTATGGTATGATTGTTGTTAGTCCTCACGGACTAAAACCCTCCGGTTTATATAGACATCGGATAGGGTTAGGGTTACGAGTCGGTTACAATGGTAGGAGATCTACATATCCGTATCACCAAGCTTGCCTTCCACGCCATGAGAAAGTCCCATCCGGACAGGCGAAGTCTTCAATCTTGTATCTTCATAGTCTAGGAGTCGGGCGAAGATGATAGTTGGCTATCCGGACACCCCTAGTCTAGGACTCCTCGGTAGCCCCAGACAGGCTTCAATGGCGATGAGTCCGGTGGCGCATATTGTCTTGACATTGCAAGGCGGGTTCCTCCTCGAATACTTCATAGAAGGTTTTGAACACAAGGATAGTGTCGGCTCTGCAAAACAAGTTCCACATACCACCGTCTGAGAGAATAATTTTTGCCAGATCTGCGGCGTATTCAGCGGCGTGACATCACACCACAGCCAAGCCTTTATCACGAATCGTTTTTCTTTGTTCCACCTTAGCGCGTTTAGAGAGGCGGTTTCCTTGGCACGTCTTATCAAAGTATAGATCGTGCCCCCTTATTTTGGGATTCTCATCAATACGGACATGGGTAACCCAAGCGCGCCATTGATTGCGGCGCTTGGGAGATAAGCGAGTTTTATCGGTGGTGGGGGCGCATAAGCCGTCCGTCCATATAAGGGGTGAGATCCACCCTTTCCACTTCGCCTTCCTCCTCCTTGCTCATCCATTTTCGCGCACTCTGAGCTCCAGCGCCCAAGTCCGCACATCCTTCCTCAACCATCTCCAGCCATGTCCGGGCGGGAGGCGGTGGATGGTCTCCTCGTCACGGAGGCCAAGTAAAAAAAGCTGCGGAAGGCGAATACTTGTCCGGCGACGCCGCGCATCGGCTACGACAAGGGCAGCTCATCCCACCCCAGGCCCCATGAGAGGTGGTGTTTCTCCCCACTTCCTCCGTGGACTAGGTTTTCCACTTCACCCATTTGTCGGTGCTCATGTTCTACTACGGCCTGGGTTTCCACGATCGGCCCAATTTCATCCTCAACATCTCGGCGTTTATCGTGGTGTGCGAAACCTTCCTCGCATCCAGCCCAGTTAAACTTATGGCTGAAGATTTTTAATGTCGGCGAAAGTAGTGGGCGGCCGTAGTAGTCTTGGGCGCCATGGTTGCAAGATGGCCAAAGTCCTATGGCTCGAGGCTCCTTTGTGGAGATCGTAAAGGGGTGGCAATCGGGGTGGTTCTACATCACCGAGCAGCGCGACTCTCAATGGCGGCGGCCCCAATTCGATCTGGCTTCCCCACGGCTCACGTCATGGAAAGAGGCGGAGACAGGCGTGGGGATTGGATAAGCTATCAGGACTCAAACCTGCGTCCGGAGCACTGGTGGACAAGAATCTCGGGCTTGTCAGCGTAATCCGGTGATGCTCATCGCGGATTCTCCCATGCCAACAACGGGCCTTCAAATTGTAGAATTCGTTCGGCTGGCACCCAACTCGAGAAGGCTCTTGACACTACGTGCGAAGATGCACGGAAGGTGTTGTTCAAAAGCGCCGAGGCTCCCACATCCGCTACGAAGATCGGATTCAGCTGCAGCGTCAAGCCAGCGAGTAAGTTATTTACCCTTTATGGGACTCTTTTTTTCATAGTTTGACTCTATGCGGGATCTAAAACTCCCTAACCTTTGACAGGACTGGCTGGTGAAATCCGGACAGATTAACTGTACGGCCCATTTGCCAGAAGACCCAGCGGACGCCCGATTGGCGGGGCTGCTGGTTCCGGCACCTCACGTGGTGCCGGAGAAGAAGGCCAAGAAGAAGGCCACGGGAACTCAAAGGAGCTCCCGGCGCCAAGGGCTATCGGACTCATCGCGCGACAACCATGAGGCAGAATCCTCCTCTGAGGAAGAGGAGGAGGAAAAAGAAGCCTCTCCCCCATCGGGGGGAGGGAAAAAGGGAAGGTCGTCCCAACTGGGGAGGCCGGAGGGTCCAAGACGGGAAGGACCCTTCTCTGGACTTCTCCACCAGCGTCGGCGATGGCGAGGAGGTGGCCAACAAGGGCCAAGCCCTGGCGAGGTTCGTAAGTGTCCAGGATACCCATGGCTTTTATCATTGCATAGTGTTCTCTAATGCCGAACAATCATGCAGCCCGCCCAAGGGCAGAGTTCGCCGCCGTCGAGCAGGTCCACGAGTTAAATCGGAAATGGAAGTACCTCCCTTCGGCCGCCTCCTCACCTCACGCTGTGGGCGGCCGTGGTGGGGCCCCAAGGGGCCTGGTCGAGAAGGAGGTGGTGCGGGAGGCGCCGCAAGGCAGCCTCCCGGACTCGAGCTTGGGGGCGAGACCCCGAGGGCTCTAAGCCCGACCCTTGTCCGGACTCCATAACGGAACCTTCAGCGGTTAGAAGTCCGGCAAGCAGCCCCTTCGTAGGAAGGTAAGGCGTGTCCTCCGTCCAGCGGAGGCACGGATAGCTTCTTGGGCGCTTAACGGCGCTTCCATCGAGGAGGAACACCGCCTTGTTATGAGTGTGGTGATCCGGAAAGATTCGATCCGCCAAGGCGGGCTGGCCAGCTTATACCAGCCTTCTATGAGATTTGAGGTAAGTTTAGAATATGTATAAATATTACCGCATAGGCGGTAGCCTGATGCTTAGTTGGTGTTGGAAAGAAAAGCGGACTAAGGATCTAAAAAGATATCATGAGGAGTCTAACATAAGTATGTCAATATGGGAATGCGAGGCTGCGGCTGGCGACCTCTGCCGCACTTCTTGTGGAGGTCAATTCATTGAAGCGAGCCTCGGCGGTCGAAGCGAGCTCGGCCTTGCCAAAGCAGCTCGAGGACAAGGAAGGTAAGTAATACCTTATTAAAGAAATACCTTATAGAAAGGATTGGTTGCAAAAATGACAGGAATAACGTGGGTATTGTAGGGGCCCGCGAGCGAGGTGGCGACCACGAAGGAAGAGATGTTGTGGCGAAAACAAAGCGGCTGCGGGCGCAGCGAGAGAAGGGGAGGCACTGGCTGGCGGAGATGCGACAAGAGCTCAGGCTCGTGAAAAAACACGAGGTTTGGGCGTGACTCGAACCGAGTCGAGCTTGCCTCCGCTCTTGAGAGTGCCAAAGCTGCTATGGCGAAGCCAAAAAGCCCTCAAGAAATTGAATCGTTAAAGAAGATAGCGGCGGGTAAGGCATTCATTATGCAAAGCAAGCATGTGAAAGTGAATTACCTATTACTTACAGGGTTCGGACTCTCGGGAGCATTCTTAGATTTGCCTGTAGTGTGTCTAATGCTGCAGCATTCTACGCGCCAAGGAGGGAGCTCGACGGAAAAGGTGTTACGGTCTCGGTATGGTGAGGCGGACATCCAGTGCCCTGGCGACCAGTGAAGCAGCTGGTCGAGCTCCTGAGTCGCCCGAACAGGCCATGAAGGGCCTCATAGTTGGCTGTGGCCATTGGAAGCCATGATTTGGGAGCTACCGGGTTAGTCACGGCTGGTGGGCCTTTGTCCATGGATTGAAGTCATCAAGTGCTCCGTCTGCATTGTAGGTGCCCGTTGGGCCCTTGCCCGTGCTAAAGTGCTGCTTGGGGCAAGCTGGATGCGGAGAAGCTTGTGGACGGACGGGCCTCCGAAGGGCAAGGATCATCATAAGCCGAAATGTACTATGAGGCGTCTGAAGGGTGCCCACCGTATAGCGGATGAGTGCTCCAAAGATGTAATTTTGAATAGACTCGCATTTGTTATCATATGCGCTGAAAACTTGTTCATATCGCTAAGCAGCGCTTGTTAATTTAAAATATTACCTTACATGCGACCGTTTATCATATTTGAGAGATGGCAAATCGTTGGCTTCAGCCCCCATGCCACAGTCTTTGGGGTGTTGGGATAAACTTGGCGATCTTGTTCCCATTCTTGGGTCCATCGAGGCGCTCAGCATAGCGAACAAGGCAACAGGACTTATAATGCTTGAACACTCTCCTTAGCCATAGAATTCTATAATTTTAAATTTGGTGAAGCCCCTAGTATTCGGAAGACCGAGTTAGAGGCGCTATCACGCCTTGGCGGACAATTCCGTTTCCTCGCTCTAAGCGGCATAGGTCTTTAGGGACCCGAAAAACCTCTCGAACAGCAACCAGCTCTCGCCCTATCATGGCGGTCAGTTTTAGCTTTCTCACCGGGGTGCTCAACCCAGCTCAAGCTGGGGCTGTCATGATGGTTCTCCGGTGCTACCTTAGCGATATAACGGGCGTAAGGTACCAAAACAGGAGCGAACAAGCGCAACTATTGACCCAAGACATGATTGAACCGATGCATATAATGCTATAAGTTGAGGTGCCGCACTTGTGAAAGTGTTGGACTTATCACACCATAATTTTGGGGTACTTAAGCCCCTGGTGTATTAGCCGTACCAAGGTGTGCAGGTGCAACATGTCATGAAATGAACATATATAGAGATAAAAAATAGGCAAAAGCTATATATTGGTTATTAAAAAAGCGCAAATAAAAGCGAGCGATACAAATTGTGCGATAAGCAAGGGGTGGGACTATTTAACATGTCCCCCTCGAGGTAAGCTGCGGGATGGTATGTAAAACAGGTATAATGCTCGTAGAAGAGACCACTGGACACTCAACGCATGATACTGCTTCCACAGCTTGCATCCTGTATTGGTAGCGAATGCGGACAGGGCTTACGGAAACGAGTCACGAAAGTAAGAAAAAAGAAAAGGAAATAATGACACAATCGGGGCCCCAGTGCGGTTGAGCCGCGTGCAGGCGTGCGTGGTCGTGCCCTCCCTTATGCCCATGGTATCTCGAGCATAGTTATATGCGCGTAATCTTGGCCGCAATTCGCGAGGCTAGGGTTGGGGCGGATTACTCTGGCGTGCTTGGATCGTGCTAAGCGGTCTTGTTGTAGGTTACTCGGGCGCGGTTGGCGGTGTCGGGGCGTTTAGTGGCGGACTCGAGGAATTTGTGTGAGCTGCTTTGCACCTCCGCGCGAGGCCGCCGTATGCTCCTCCGTTCGGAGAAGGCGTTCGGTGTTTCCATTGACCGTGATTACTCCTCGAGGCCTGGCATCTTGAGCTTGAGGTATCGTGGTCGGCACGCATTGAACTTTACCGTCACGGTTCGTCCAAGCGATGCATGATAACCGCTGCGAGCGGGACTATGTCGAAGATTAACTCTTCGCTTTAGAAGTTATCTGGGGATCCGAAGACCACTTGAGTGTGGCGAGCCTGAACAATTGGCCTCTACACTGGTATGGCGCCTTTAAAGGTCGTCTTTGTGGGTTTAATCCTTGAGGGTCTATGCCCATTTTGTGCCTTTGTATCACGATAAAGCAGGTTCAGGCTGCTACCGCCGTCGTCGGGACTCTGGTGAGTGAAATCCGTCAATGATTGGGTCAGAACCAATGCGGCGAAACCGCCGTGGCGGATGCTAGTGGGGTGGTCCCTTGATCGAAGGTGATCAGGCGGGAAGACCATGGGTTGAACTTGAGCGTGGCTCCATCGCATATCGTCCCTTAGCGCGTACTTCCGCTCCCTTTTGGGTATGTGGGTTGCGTATATCATGTTCACCGTCCGCGCTTGTGTGGGAAAACCCTTCATCCTCTATTGTTCGGTGGCGGGGCTCTTCCTCGTCATCGCTATACAGCCCCTTGTCGTTGTTTTGGCGCTTAACACCTTGCTTGAACACCCAACAGTCTCTGTTTGTGTGGTTGGCTGGTTTTGAAGTGCCATGTATCGCTAGCGATCGAGTATTCGGTCCAAGTTGGGCGGGACCTGGGTATTTCTTTTGAATGGCTTTTCGCTGACGGGTTTAGAGCCTCACGAATCCGGCATTGGCTGATGTATCTTCAAATTATCGCCGTTAATCGGCGCTTGTTCTTATTTAAAGCGACCTGCCATTGTTGTGCTTGGTATCCGAACTACCGGGTGTTTGGCCAAGTTATTGCTTGAGCTAGCCAGCTGTCCTCTCCGGCAAAAGCGGGTCATGAGTGTTGTGAGGGCTGCCATGGATTTCGGCTTTTCCTGTCCTAGGTGCGGGCTAGCCACTCGTCGCGGATGTTGTGTTTGAAGGCTGCTAGTGCCTCGCATCCGGACGATCAACGATCTGATTTTTCTTTGTTAGGAACGCGTCGAGAATTATGCGGCGATTCTTACAGCTGCTGAATTATATGGCTAAGGTCATCGGCGTCGGTGGTTGCACATATGTGCCTGGAAGTTATCAAGGAATGCGGCTTCGGGTCCTCCCAACAACCAATTGATTCTGCGGCAAGCTGTTGAGCCAATGCCGAGCTGGTCCTTTAAGCTTGAGTGGGAGGTATTTGATGGCATGTAGATCATCACCGCGGGCCATGTGGATATGGAGGAGATAGTCCTCGATCCAGACCACATGATCTATGGTACCATCGTATGATTCGATGTTCACGGGTTTGAAGCCCTCGGGGATTTGATGATCCATTACTTCATCTGTGAAGCATAGTGGGTGTGCGGCGCCTCTGTATTGGGCTATATCACGATGTAGCTCATATGAGCTTTGTCTACTGTGTTCGGCCCGGCCGGGTTTGCTGTATCCGGCATGACAGTTATCATCACGTGTCGTTGGGCGCCCACGCGATCTGTAGATCGATCTTATATGCTTTGCCTTATCCTCCAATATATCTCGCAAGTCCGGCACGTTTTCCCGTGCCTTGGTACTTTGGCGGCGTCGAGTGCGGCTTGAGCGGAGGTCTAGAGGCCTCTCTATCGCGGCCCGCAGGGTGGCAGTCTTCCATGTCGTCGCTGGTGACTTGGGTGCTTCCTCCTCGATCGAGGCAACAGCCTGCGTTTGGGGTAGCTTTTGGAGGCGTTCGAGTTCATACTCTTGGCTGCAAGGACTTGATCCATCTGTCGGCTAGCAGGTCTTAGTCAGCTCTAAGGTATTGCTGCTTTTCTTGAGGCTGCTTGCCGTGGCCATAAGCCTGCGTTTGAAAGCAGCTCTGTTCGGCGGGATCCTCGGGCACGACAAATTCGTCGTCGTCGAGGCTTGCCTCATCTTGGAGGGGCGCATAGTTATTGTCCTCTACCTATCTTTACGCCGCCTTTGTCGTGCGTGCCCTTCTCCCTCCTCTGTGCTGAATCCTGCTGGAGGGTTGTCTTCGGCACTATCTGGGGAGTTATTATCTCCCGTGCCGGAATCACCATTTTTGCTGTGGCGGGATTTAGAGCGGTGCCGCTGACGTCGGCGCTTGGGCTGTTTCTTGGAGGGGTCATCCTCCGTTGTTTCATCGCCGTTCCCATCTTTTGGATGTCCACCATTTATATGTCGTATGTGGTGGCCTTCCGATTGCCTGTGGCGCTGGGTCTTGGTAAATCTCGGCATCGTCGTCGTCGATGTCTTGGTCAAAAGTCGAGCATGTCGGTTAAATCATCGGCGGTGGCTACAAAGTGGGTGGTGGGTGGGCATTGAATTTCTTCGTCGTCGCATCCAACCTTCTGTTGTAGTCGGCCGGGCTCTCTGGATAAAGAGAGACTTTAGTAAATTCAGGATGTGGCCAAAGGCGAGTCTTTGAAAGATGTCATGACGGTGAACTCCATAACGGCGCCCGATCGGATTCGATTAGCGGTAGCGGAGGGCTCGAGTCGGAGAAGAGTCCGGCACCTTGGTGTCATGGTCTTCGCAAAGGACAGGATGGTGTTGGCTAAATCGCCGTAGAGATTTCAGCCCCGAGGTGGTGTCAACCAACCATTCTCGATCGGCGAGATCGGCTCGAATCAATGGTGGGGCGGACACTGAAATCGGCCTCGGGACATTGTTGGTGGCGAGTTAGATCATGCCCATCGAGATAGTCGCGGCGCTTGGCTGCGGCTCGAATCCGTCGAAGATCAAGTCTCCGCGGATGTCGGCCATGTAGTTTAAACTTCAAACCTGACCTGGCGGCCGGGCGTAGCTTTCAATCTGCTCTACGGATGGTCTAGCGAATTGGCCCGCGATTGCAAAGCCGCGAATCTGAAGATCTGTCGGGAGAAAAGTCTCACCTGGACTGCGTCGTTCTTGATGATTGAAGGAGCCATCAGACCTATCGGTGGCGACAGAGGAACTCTCAATGAAAGCACCAATGTCGGTGTCAAAACGGTGGATCTCGGGTAGGGGTCCCGAACTGTGCGTCTAGGCGGATGGTAACAGGATACAAGGGACATGATGTTTTACCCAGGTTGGGCCCTCTCGATGGAGGTAATACCCTACTCTGCTTGATTAATCTGATGATATGGGTAGTACAAGAGTAGATCTACCACGAGATCAAGAGGCTAAACCTAGAAGCTAGCCTATGGTATGATTGTTGTTAGTCCTACGGACTAAAACCCTCCGGTTTATATAGACCTTTGGATAGGGTTAGGGTTACAGACTCGATTACAATGGTAGGAGATCTACATATCCGTATCGCCAAGCTTGCCTTCCATGCCAAGGAAAGTCCCATCCGGACGCGGGACGAAGTCTTCAATCTTGTATCTTCATAGTCTAGGAGTCCGGCCAAAGATGATAGTTCGGCTATCAGGACACCCCCTAGTCCAGGACTCCCTCATCCCCCTTAGAGGGATGAACTAACCTTGGGTTTTGTCGATGATGACTTCATGTAGGTGTTGAAGATGTGGATGCTCAATGTTGATGTAGATCTTTTGGAGCAATCCTTTGGAGTGAGTTGCACTTTCAATACCTACACAGTTTAGTCCCACAAGGAACAAACAAGAATATCCATAGACATAGAGTGATGCACACACAAAATGATGTCCATGAAAACATTAGGTTACCTTGTCCCTTGCCTTACCAACATGAGGGTTTGTGACTCCTTGAACTAGTGCAAGATATGGAAGTTGATTGCACTTGACCTTGCCATAATGATATGAGTGAAAAAATGTTGGCGGAGTCACCCTCAAGAACTACTCTAGTTCTTGTTCATCGGGATCCACATCATCTTGATGGGAATCCTTGGTGTAGTAGTTGTGCTTGATGAAGTAGAACTTGACATAGTATTGGGAACCCACTTGACCAAGGCCTTAGGTGCTTCTTCAAATGCATCAATCTCCTCTTGAAGCTTGTCCTTGCCTTTGTTCTTGTGGTCTTGTTGTGGAAGATCATCTTGAGCTTGTGTTCCCTTGAAGGAAGTAGGATCATACTTCTCTTGTTGAGGAACAAACTTCGTCTTGGGGTATTGATGTTCTTCCCACTCAACTCCATTGGCATTGAACTTTCGCTGAAAACCAACACCTTGATTCTTCCGGTGCCTTCCTTGCTTGCGTACAATTTCCTCAAATTGCTTACTCCCGGCAAGGCTCTTGCATACACCTTTCTCTATAATTCCCTTAGGACCTTTGGCCATGAAGCATCTTCCAATTCCTTCATTTGGTGATTCAAATATGTCATAGGAGTTGGTTGACACAAGTGCTAAACCGGCAACACCTTCATCTTGAGTGTATTGGTCGGAGTGATAGCTTCTCTCGGAGTGATTGTGGGGGTCGGGCGGATACCCATTCGTAACATGAGCTTGATGTCTTCGTTTTGTGTAGCTCTTTGATGACTTGTCCTTCCTTCTGAATCCTTGCTTCTCCATGAGGGTCTTCGTTCATAATGATCATCTCTACTCCTTCTCTCTCTTGGGTGATTCTTCTCTTCTACTTCTTCTCTTGGGAGAATCTTCTCTTCTTTTGTAGGGTGCCGTACACTCATTGGAATAGTGTCGGTTCTCCCACAATGTAACAATTCGCTCTCGACTAGAAGATCTTTTGTCATTGTAGGACCTTGACTTGGAGCTTCTTTCTTTGCTTCTACTCTTGTAGAATTTGTTGAAGTTCTTCACCATTAAGCTCAATTCTTCATTGAAGGTTTGTTTCTCACTTGATGATGTGGGGCTTCACATGAGGCTTTATAAGCACCACTTGACTTGTTGTGAAGTTCCTCCTTATCCTTGGTGACATCTCATGAGCAACAATTCTTCCAATGACTTCGTTGGCTTGAGATCTTTGTAATTTGGCATCATTTGGATCAATGTGCACATGGTATCATATTTTCCATCCAATGCTCTTAGGATCTTCTTGATGATGAATCATCGGTCATCTCTTCACTTCCTAAACCGGCAATCTCATTTGTGATAAGAGCAAGCCTAGAGTACATTTCAATGACACCTTCACCATCCTTCATTTTGAACTTGTCAAGCTGACTTTGGAGCACATCAACTTGGATTCCTTGGCGAAGTCGGTACCTTCGATGCATATCAATCAAAGTATCCCAAATTTCCTTTGCATTCTCAAGACGGCTGATTTTGTTGAATTCTTCGGGGCACAATCCGTTGAAGAGGATATCACAAGCTTGAGCATTATATTGCAACATCGTCAACTCATCCACACTAGCTTCACGGTTCAGTTCTCTCCCATCAACGAATTCACCTTGCAAGCCAATACACACAATAGCCCAAGCAGTGGGGTTATGTCCGAGAATATGCATTTTCATCTTATGCTTCCAACTAGAAAATTAGTGCCATCAAAGTAAGGACCTCTCGTTGATAATTTCCTCGCTAGGCGCCATACTCACCTAGGTTGTGAAACCAAGGCTATGATCACCAAAAGCTATGGAAATCAAAGCAAATGGAGACCAAGCTCTAATACCACTTGTAGGACCTTGAAGTATGTCTAGGGGGGTGATTAGACTACTTGACCAATTAAAAGCTATGCCTTTTCCCAATTTTAGACTTTGGCATATTTTAGCTATCTTTGAACAATTCAAGCAATCATCCATAATTCAAGCAAGCATGCAAAGAGTATATCGGCAGCGGAAAATAAAGCATGCAACTTGCAATAATGTAAAGGGGAAGGGTTTGGAGAATTCAAATGCAATTGGAGACACAGATGTTTTTGTCGTGGTTCCGATAGGTGGTGCTATCGTCCATCCACGTTGATGGAGACTTCAACCCACGTAGGAGTAGCAGTTGCGTGAGTCCACGGAGGCTCCACCCACGAAGGGTCCACAAAGAAGCAACCTTGTCTATCCCACCATGGCCGTCACCCACGAAGGACTTGCCTCACTAGCGGTAGATCTTCATGAAGTAGGCGATCTCCTTTCCCTTACAAACTCCTTGGTTCAACTCCACAATCTTGTCGGAGGCTCCCAAGTGACACCTAGCCAATCTAGGAGACACCACTCTCCAAGTAACAAATGGTGTGTTGATGATGAACTCCTTGCTCTTGTGCTTCAAATGATAGTCTCCCCAACCTCAACTCTCTCTCATAGGATTTGGATCTGGTGGAAAGAAGATTTGAGTGGAAAGCAACTGGGGAAGGCTAGAGATCAAGATTCATATGGTTGGAATGGAATATCTTGGCCTCAACACATGAGTAGGTGGTTCTCTCTCGGAAGCTGGTAAGTTGGAAGTGTAGGTTTGTTACGATGGCTCTCTCCATGAATGAAGAGGAGGTGGAGGGGTATATATAGCCTCCACACAAAATCTAACCGTTACACACAATTTACCAAACTCGGTGGGACCGAATCAACAAACTTAGTCAGGACCAATTTAGTAAACCTAGTGACCGTTAGGGTTTCGGTGGGGATGACATGCAACTCGGTAGGACCGATATGGTTAGGGTTAGGGCATATAGTAATCTCGGTGAGACCGATTACACAAACTTCGGTGAGACCGAATTTGGTAATTAGCTAACCGGAGAGTTGGTCGAGTAAACTTCGGTGGGACCGATTTGCTCTTCGGTGAGACCGAAAAGTTACAAAAGGAAGCAGAGAGTTTACATTGTAATCTCGGTGGGACGATTAAGCTCTTCGGTGAGACCGAAAAGTTCTGAAAAGGAAGCAGAGAGATTACAATCCCATCTCAGTGAGACCGAGATCCCTATCGGTGAAACCGATTTGCCTAGGGTTTGTGGCGATGGCTATGACATATGAACTTCGGTGGCGCGGATAGAAAGAATCGGTAGGGCGAGTTTGAATTTAGGTTTAGGTCATATGTGGATGTGAGAAAGCAGTGGAGGTTTTGGAGCATATCACTTGTGCCGCCGGATACAACTTTCCATAATTGTAACTCCAACTCTTGCCTTTTAGGAGATCGATATATTATTTCCTTCGTGGTTGGATTTTTGTCTTTTGTTTTGCATTTTGTTCATGTCTTGCATCTCATCTCATAGCATCATGCGCATTGCATCTGGATGTTTTCAGAAAACTCGTAGCCGTTTGCAGTTGCCCTTTCTCTCTTTGCCTCCGGTGTCATTTTGTCAGGCCCTTGCCCTCGTTGACCTCTCTCGCCATCCAGTGATTTACAGATTTGCAGAAAACCCTCCATGTTCATGCATTAATAACTCACAAGTGGTGCATCATATGTAAATAATTTATATACGAAAAATGCTTAGGTTTCTGTCTAGTTTCAATTGTTCTCCTTCTAAACAGGGTGCTCAGCACATGTTTTGTTTTGAGGAGTTCAAGCATTCTTCATCTTGCATTCCGAAGTGCGATTCTTTCTACCTTATCTTTTGAGATGGTGTTATGTCATCCTTGGAAATTTCTCCTCGTGCTTCACGATTCACATGTTGTCAAGAATGAGGTATTTAAATCCATCAATCTCTTCATTGAAGTTATCTTGGGTTATATTTCACCTACAGCCTTCCCTAAGAAATGTAGCTATTTGTGGTGCTTATCAATGATCCAATTTTCTCCTTCTCATCTCGGTGAAGAAGTTTTCATCTCTTCGGTGCTCTCAATCAAATCAATGGTTTTCCATTAATGGCGGTTGTCACCTCATAGTCTTGAGATGTTTCCATAAGCCCACTACAAGCTTATTCGATTAGTTGTGGGTTTTCCAACAACCCGTTGTAACCTTCTCTGAAGGGTGCTTTCCAAGATCATTTGTGGAAGAAGTTGGCATTTTCTTCTCCATTATTTTATTCAATGATCTATCTTCTATTCTTTCTTCGGAGGCATTGTGATGTTACTCTCTTGACCCATCATCTCATTTTGTAAAAATCATGTTCTTTTACGGCTTATCCATTTAATCGAATGTCGTGTCCTCTTTTCAAGTTCTTCCCATTTGGTCAAGTCTTGCATCTCTTTTCAAGAGGAGTGCTGTCCGAATTTGTTCTTCCTTATTCCTTGTTTATCTCGTTTCAACCAGAGTGGTTCCAATTCCTTCTTGTCCATTGTACTCGTCATTCATAGCTTTGCAACCTTCAAGGTTCACATGGTGTTCCTTGTTTCTATTTTCTACCGCACTGCTCTCAATTGTGTTCAACTCCGTTGAGTTCTTTCTTTCAACTTTTCAACCTCTCAAGGTTCTTTACTTTCACTCTTTTGTCCAAGAAGCAACTTAGTTTTACCTCTTATCTTCCTCTTTCTTTTCCCTCGGTGCCATCCTAGATCTCGGGGCGAGATCCTCTAAATAGTGGTGGAGTGTTTATAGCATGGATACAACTTTCCATAATTGTAACTCCAACTCTTGCCTTTTAGGAGATGCGATATATTATTTCCTTCCGTGGTTGGATTTTTGTCTTTTATTTTGCATTTTGTTCATGTCTTGCATCTCATCTCATAGCATCATGCACATTGCATCTGCATGTTTTCATAAAACTCATAGCTGTTCGCAGTTGCCCTTTCTCTCTTTTCCTCCGGTGTCATTTTGTCAGGCCCTTGCCCTCGTTGACCTCTCTCGCCAGCTCGCAGCTCCTCGACGCCCAGCTCCAGTCGGCCCGACTCCCTCCACGGATCCAGCCAGCCCAGCACCGAGCCGGCCCAAGTGCCGTGGTGAGAAACCAAGCCCACTCGAGATTCAGCCCCTTGTGTTTTTTTCCTGTTCAGCGAATTTCTCCATTATCCAGTGATTTACAGATTTGCAGAAAACCCTCCATGTTCATGCATTAATAACTCACAAGTGGTGCATCATATGTAAATAATTTATATACGAAAAATGCATAGGTTTCTGTCTAGTTTCATATTTGGCCACTTTCATCCATGTTTGAAATGTTTAAAATGATGTTTGATTAAATTTGCTCAAATGCCATGTTAAAATGATTTATTTCATAACTAAATAACCGTAGCTCGGTTTTAAATAAACTTTATATGTAAATGGGGTAGAAAAATGCATAGATTAACTTGGTGGACTTTATTTTCCTGTTTAACAACAAAAGAATATGTTTTAGGGCAGAACAGTACCAAATTCTAAATATGCTTATGGGGATTTTCCGGAATTGTTGTTTGTTGTTTCCGGCCTCATTTAAACTTGCCTAAATAGTTTGTTTACTTATGCTTCACCTCTTGCCATGTTTAACAACATTTAATATTGTTTGGTAGCTTAAACGAGATTAAACTAAATATGTCAATGTGGTGTTTCGTCAATATGCAACTCGTTGCATATTGAGCTCCACTTAATTTGTAGTATTGTTTGTTGCACCATACCATGCCATGCCTCTTTAAACCAGACATGCATCATACTTGATTGTGCATCATTCCATGATTATGCTGGTGTGTTTACCATGTTGTTTGTTTCTTTCGGTTTGCTTCTCTCGTTAGCCGGTTTCGTTCGGAGTTGTGAGGATTAGATTCGACTCGTCGGTTGTCTTCTTCATGGACTCATTCTTCTTCCTAGCGGGATTTCAGGCAAGATGACCGTCACCTTGGATCTCATTACTATCATTGCTATGCTAGTTACTTCGTTCTATCGCTATGCTGCGTTTCCTACCATTTGCTTTTCAAGCCTCCCAAATCGCCATGATAGCTAACCTTTGTCACCCTTCCTATCAAACCGTTGTTTGGCTATGTTACGCTTTTGCTCAGCCCTCTTATAGCGTTGCTAGTTGCGGTGAAGATGAAGATTGCTCCATGTTGGATTATGTTTATGTTGGGATATATCACAATATCTCTTATATTTTAATGCATCTATATACTTGGTAAAGGGTGGAAGGCTCGGCCTTATGCCTTGTGTTTTGTTCCACTCTTGCCGCCCTAGTTTCCGTCATATCGGTATTATGTTCCTGGATTTTGCGTCCCTAACGCGGTTGGGTGATTTATGGGACCCCTTGACAGTTCGCTTTGAATAAAACTCCTCCAGCAAGGCCCAACCTTGGTTTTACCATTTGCCTCACCACCACCTATACCCTTTCCTTGGGTCGGCCAACCCGAGGTCATCTTTATTTAGCCCCGGGGCCGGTGCTTCTCTAAGTGCTGGTTCGAACCAGGCAGATTGAGGGCCACCTCGGGAAACTCGAGGCTGGTTTTACTCGTGAGCTGACCTATCCGGTGTTGCCCCGAGCGAGATATGTGCAGCTCCTATCGGGATCGTCGGGCATCAGGCGGCTTGCTTGGTCTTGTTTTATCATTGTCGAAATGTCTTGTAAATCGGGATTCGAGGACGATCGGGTCTTCCGGGAGAAGGAATATCCTTCGTTGATCGCGAGCTTATCATGGGCTAAGTTAGGACACCCTGCGGGTATAAACTTTCGAGAGCCGTGCCCGCGGTTATGTGGCGAGATGGGAATTTGTTAATATCGGTTGTAGTAAACTTGAAGTAAACTCTTCTAAAATACACCAACCGTGTGAGTAACCGTGAGTGTCTCTTTTAGGGGTTGATCGAGAGGAGAACACAGTTTACGGGTGATGTCGGCGTAAGTAGGAGTTCAGGATCACCTCTTGATCATTACTAGCTTCACGACCGTTCCGTTGTTTCTCTTCCCACTCTTATTTGCGTAAGTTAGCCACCATAAATTGCTTAGCCACTGCTGCAACCCCACCACTTTACCCCTTTCCTTACCCATTAAGCTTTTCTAGTCTTGATACCCATGGTAATGGGATTCTTTGGTCGTCGTGGCTCACAGGTTTACTACACCAACAGTTGCGAGTACAGGTTATGCGATGATCTTGGCGAGAGCGATGTTACTGATACGGGTTCTTTTCTGCTTCTTCTTGATCGGGGATAGGTTCGAGTCGGCAGCTGGGCTAGCAGGGTGGATATTGTTTGAGTTTACTGTTTATGTTACATCCGTAGTCGGATGTTGATCTTATATGATGTATTGTTGTATTCTTGTGACATTGTATGTCTTGGTCGTATCCCCACTATTATGTAATGTTGATGTAATGATATCCACCTTGCAAAAGCGTCTTCAAGATGCGCTTCTATCCTTAGTGGGACATTCGAGTTCCTTTAGGATAGGGTGCATCTTGGCGTGACATCACTAAGCACATGAAGCAAAAGGCTCATTAAGCAACACCTCATCCATTCTTGATAGTATTGGCTTTTCCTATAGACTCAATGTGATCTTGGATCACTAAAATGTAAAATGTCGAGTCTTGAGCTTTTGAGCTTGAGCCAATCCTTTGTCCTTGATATTTTGAGGGATCCACTTTCATCATCCATGCCATGCCATTCATTGAGCTTTCCTGAAATATTTTTCTTGGAATAGCATTAGCTCAATGAGCTATATGTTGTTATGATTACCAAAACCACATAGGGATAGTTGCACTTTCAGTGGGCCAGCCACCCCACAGGCCCCGTGTCATTCACCAAAGGCGGTTCCGTAAGTCAATGGCTTGCGCCCCCCCTCGTGCGGTGCAGTATAGTCATCTCACGGACCTCTAGTTGGGGCCAAGCGAGAGAAGTTTGATGTTCTTGGTTTATTGGTCCCCTTGCATTTTGTGCCAAGTTTTGACCTTTGATTTAACTAATAAAATGTTAATGCATGTAAATAAAAATGTTGTGTAAGTCACATTACGAAAACAAAATAATCCCAAAACACTTAGGCGAGTGCATTAACTCCCTCCTTGTTTCTTATTTAGTGACATATCAACCAATGAGAGATGTGGGCGTGCATGCTTTCAATGACTTGAGACTACCAAACATGACATGGAGTGTTTAGTTCATTGCATGTAATCCTATTATTACTATAGTTAGCAAAAAACATTAAGTACTCTAGCCGATAGGAATAACACACCATGTATTTATTAACGGAGGAGTAGTACATTTTTGTGACATGCATTACTAGATATTGCTAGTCAAATACTAAAATCGGATGGACGTGGTAGTACTCCTAAATCCAGGGCGGTGGTGCTACTAGTACTAGTAGTAGTACTACCAATGTAGTACTCCTAAGTACTAGCATTGTACTACCGTTAGTCAAATTATTACGTCTGCTCCTCACGGTGGTGACAAGACCTGCCGGAGATGACACACAGTATAGGCGCCGTGTTGGCATACCATAGTCAGCCTCACCGTCTGCAGTCACTATCATCATGGCTGTAGAGCTAGCCTGCTTACAACTAGCCCTGTTCGACATAATTTCCGTGCGTAGATGCCCGTGCATTGCGAACACCAAGATTAGGGTGGGCGGCTCGGCAGTGACCATCGCGCGAGATGTTTCCACGGCCTTCTAGATGTGGTGGGGAGGAGATAAGGTTGATTGTGAGAGATAAGGAGTTGTTTGTAAATAGGGAACAAGTGTGGGCATCTTTTTGCAAAAATGGAGAAGCTTGTTTGTATGCGTCAGATCTAGATCCGACGACTATTAGTGAAAAATGGGAGGCACAACATCATCACCAACGTTTGATTCGCAGGATTTTGAAAGCGAGGAATAGGACACGACAATATTACAAGTTTCAAACTGATATTACAAATGTTAGGAGTAATGCTGCACCTAGGAAGAGGGAATTACTAGGAAGTTTACGTAAGAACTTCCGTTACTTTAGGTGGATGCAGCGTTATCGTACAAGCTAAAATCCACCACCCTGACAAGTCACTAATGGGCAAATAAGTTTTCGAGTCTCTGGCCACTTGATGTTTCAAAAACAAATTCAGCTTCTGCGGAGACTTTGTCATTTAGGCTTAGGCGGCTTGCGGTGATCAACCGCCATTCATTGTTGCGCTTGAAGGCATAAACCTCATTACCTTGAGCACACTTGCCGAACAAAGAACTGGCCAATTTAATCTCAGATGTGCTGCCTCGGTAGTCGATCAAATCAATTTATGTAAGATGGAGATCAAGGCATTGATGAGATTGTTATAGTGCAACACATTTTTCACTTTGGGTCCCCATGGCTTTTTATCATTGCATAGTGTTCTCTAATGCGAACAATCATGCAGCCGCCCAAGACCAGTTCGCCCAACCGTCGACGAGTCCACGAGTTAGTCGGAAATGGAAGTACCTCCCTTCGGCCGCCTCCTCACCTCACTCTGTGGACGGCCGTGGTGGGGCCCCAAGGGCCTGGTGAGGAGGTGGTGCGGGAGGCGCCATAAAGGCAACCTCCCGGACTCAGGGCTTGGGGGCGAGACCCCGGAGACTCTCGCCCGACCCTTGTCCAGGACTCCATGCGGAACCTTCAGGTTCGAAGTCAAGCAAGCAACCCCGTGGAAGGGTAGGCAGCCAGTCCTCCGTCAACGGGGCACGGATAACTTCTTGGAAGCAAGCGCTTCCATCGAGGAGAACACCGCCTTTATTATGAGTGTGGTGATCGAAGATAATCCGCCAAAGCGGGCTGACCAGCTTTACCAGCCTTCTATGGATTTGAGGTAAGTTTAGAATATGTATAAATATTACGCATAGACAGTAGCCCAGATGCTTAGTTAGGTGTTGGAAGAAAAGCCGGACTAAGGATCTAAAAACTACTCTGTGAGAGTCTAACATAAGTATGTCAATATGGGAATCTGAGCTTATTGGCTGGCGACCTCTGCCGCACTTCGTGGAGGTCAATTCATTGACGAGCCTCGGCGGTCGAAGCAGGCTCGGCCTTGCCAAAACAGCTCGAGGACAAGGAAGGTAAAAGTAATACCTTATTAAAAAAATACCTTATAGAAAGATTGGTTGCAAAATGGCGGGGAATAACGTGGGTATTGTGGGGCCCGCGAGCAGGTGGCGACCACGAAGGAAGAAGATGTTGGTGGCGAAAACAAAGCGACTGCGGGCGCACCCGAAGAAGAGCACAAGCTGGCGGAAATGCGACAAGAGCTCAGGCTCTGTGAAAAAACACGAGGGTTTGGGCGTGACTCGAAAGGCTTAGAGTCGAGCTTGCCTCCGCTCTTGAGGTGCCAAAGCTGCTGGCGAAGCCAAAGCCCTCAAGAAGTGAATCGTTAAAGAAAGCGGCGGGTAAGGCATTCATTATGCAAAGCAAGCATGTAAGTGAATTACCTATTACTTACAGGGATTAGACTCTCCGGGAGCATTCTTAGATTTGCCACATGTAGTGTGTCTAATCTTTGCAGCATTCTACCGCCAAGGAGGGGCTTCGACGGAAAAAGTGTTCTGGTCTCGATATGGTGAGCGGACATCCGGTGCCCTGCGACCAAGTGAAGCAGTTAGTCGAGCTCCACAAGGTCGCGAGCAGGCCATGAAGGGCCTCATAGTTCGGCTGTGGCCAATGGAAGCCATATTTAGAGACTACTTGGGTTTAGTCGTGAATGAGTGGGCCTTTGTCCATGGATTGAAGTCATCAAGTGCTAAATGCATTGTAGGTGCCACGTTGGGTATGCCGTGCTAAAGTGCACTGGGGCAAGCTGGATGCGGAGAAAGCTTGTGGACCCAGACCTCCGGCAAGGATCATCGCAAGCCGAAATGTACTATGGGGTCTGAAGGGTGCCAATATGCGCGATGAGTGCTCAAAAGATGTAATTTTGAATAGACTTCGCATTTGTTATCATGTGCAACTTGTTCATATCGCTAATAGCAACGTTAATTTAAAATATTACTTACGTGCGACCGTTTATCATATTTGAGAGATGGCAGAGTCGTGGCTTCAGCCCCCATGCCACAGTCTTTGGGTGTTCGGGATAAACTTGCGATCTTGTTCCCATTCTTGGGTCCATCGAGGCGCTCAGCATGTGAACAGGCAACAGGACTTATAATGTGAACACTCTCCTTGCCATAGAATTCTATAATTTTTAAATTTGGTGAAGCCCCTAGTAGGAAGACCCGAGTTCGAGGCGCTATCACGCCTTGGCGGACAATTCCGTTTCCTCGCTCTAGCGGCATAGGTCTTTAGGGACCGAAAAACCTCTCGAACAGCAACCAGCTCTCGCCCTATCAGCCGG
Organism: Aegilops longissima; assembly: GCA_021605205.1. NCBI lineage: Eukaryota > Viridiplantae > Streptophyta > Magnoliopsida > Poales > Poaceae > Aegilops > Aegilops longissima. The sequence goes on from JAHIAM010005142.1 coordinate 50,468, forward strand.
TCAGTTTTTAGCTTTCTCACGAGGTGCTCAACCCAGCTCAAGCGGGGCTGTCGCAGTGGTTCTCCGGTGCTACCTTAGCGATATAGCGGGCGTGGAGTATACCAAACAGGAGCGAACCAGCGCAACTATTGACCCAAGACATGATTGACCGATGCATATAATGCTATAGTTCGGTGCGCGCAGCCAGAAAGTGTTGGACTTATCACACCATAATTTTGGGTACTTAAGCCTGGTGTATTAGCCGTACCAAGGTGTGAGTGCAACATGTCATGAAATGAACATATATAGAGATAAAAAATGAGGCAAAAGCTATATATTGGTTATTAAAAACGCAAGCAGAGCGATACAAATTGTGCGATAAGCAAGGGGTGGGACTATTTAACATGTCCCCCTCGAGGGTAAGCTGAGGATGGTATCGTCCAGCGCAAGAAGTTTGCCCTCTAGTTTACTTATTTTCACCTTGCCATGGCGACACACCAAGATACTGAACAGTGACAATGCAGCATGTGGATTGGTTGACGGTCAACTAAACAATATCTGAGACTATCTGTTACACGGTGGCGTATAATCCGTCGATATAGAGAGTTCAGTGAGAGGGAGGCCCGTGAGAGATAGCGGAGAGAGAGAAAGAGCTACTCCCTCCGTTCGATAATGTAGTTACAACATTTTTTAAGTCAAACTTTTGAAACTTTGACCAAGTTTATAAAGAAATTACTTATATCGCAATACCAAGATAAATGATAGTATGAAGTAAGTACATGTTGTGATGAATCTAATGATCGTTCAGATGTAAATGTTTTTCTCCACATATACTGGTCAAACTTTTACGAGGTTTGACTTTTCAAAACATCCATATGCTTATGGGCGTGGTGAGTCCCTAACGAGAGAGAGAGAGAGAGAGAGAGAGAAAAAGTGTGTGTGCGTGTGTGAAAGAGACATGGACAACACACGATGAAAGAAGGAGAAAAAGCGTGCGTGTCTTATGCAAACATATCACACATGCATCTTCGACAGCGGAGGCAAGGTGAGGAGATAGTGTGTGGTTGTTTGGAACAGGAGAGGAAGACCCTAGGGCGTGGCGAGAAGAGAGAGTCGAGGCAGACGTCACGGAGAAAATGCTTGAACATGGGGAGGAGAGAGTGTGTTTGTCATAGAGATCCACGGAGATCGTGATGGGACTACATGGGTGGGAGATCGAGTGACAAGGTGTGTGCGCGATAGAAGATGCCCGAGAGATATCGAGATAGGCGTATGGATGGAAGGAGACAATACGTGTGTTCTGATGGCTAGTAAGAGATAATCATACTTAGGAGGAGGAGTGCTTGCGCCTATGGCCCTGTTTGGATACTCTAACTTCAGTTAGAGGTTAGAGTTAATTCTAACCTGAACTAACGAACTAACTCTAAGTAAAGAGGTGTTTGGATGGCAGGGTTAGATGGGCCTTGGATCACAGTGAGGCACCTTCACAGTGGTGCGAGAGGAGGGAGGAAGGGGGGAGAAGCCGAGGAAGTGGGGAGGAGAGGATGCTGCTGGAGGGAGAGAGAGAAAAAAGTGTTTATTAGTGGTCGAGAAGAACTAACCCAAATAAGCACCTCTTGGATGGGTTAGTTTTTTGGATGGGTTAGATGCATCTAACCTAAACTAACCCTCTGTTTGGATCTTTTTGGGTTAGTTGACTCCAAACTAACCCAAACTAACTCTAACCCATGGATCCAAGCGAGAGCCTATGATGGAGTGAGGATTATGGTACTTAGGGAGTGCGTGTCACATGGAGAGAGAACAAGAGGCGGAGAGTGTTGGATGGGTCTATGTATGTATGAGCCTTGGAGAACATGTGTATGTGTGAACGAGGGGAGATATAAGGCCAGTTTGGCTTGCGTCGTGAGCATCTTTTGCGTGGCACTGGGGTTGTGGCTGGATTTCATGCACGCTTGTTTGGTTGCTACCACAGTGAAAGAAAAGCCGCTTTGGGCTGGGTTCCTGCACTTTAATTAGCTTTGGCTGAACTCAGGACAACGCAAGTAGCCTGTGGCCCAGCGGCCGATTTGAGCAGCTGCCATGCACAGTGCGATGCTGACCACGAGGCTAACACAACATGGATGGATATTAGCATTAAATAATTGATGCATGGATTGATTGATGGGGCGTTGATGCTTTGCACGGCGGGCATGAACCAAGCAACTTGACACCACACAAGCACGGCCAGCGAGAAATATTTACATCTCACGTCCACACGGGCGATACAAGCCATCAAGGCATGAGGTCAGGTCACGAACCAAACTGACCAATAAAGTTTGAGAGAGATTGAGAGCCCGATAAGGCTGAGTGGTCCGTCGAGATAGCTGAGAGGGAAGAGATATTCCATCCGCTCGATAATGCGATTGCATGTAAATTTTTAGAAGTCAAACTTTGGAAACTTTGATCAGGTTTACACAAATGTTATTTATATCTACAATACCAAAGATACATCATACAAAACTACATCTCATGGTGAATCTAATGGTATATGTTTGCCGTACTAGATGTAATTCTTTTCTCCACGTACATGGTCAAACTTTGTGATGTTTGACTTTTCAATAAATCTATATGCTATGGACGGAGGAGGTGCCTCGGTCGAGACAGATCAAGTGCGTGTGAAGGAGAATGAGTAAGTGTGCAAAAAGAGTATGTGTGTGAAAGAAAGTGACAACAAGCGATAAATTAGAGAGAGTGTGTGTTTTTCGTTTCTTATGCGAACATATCACGCATGCATCTCCAGAGATGGAAGCGAGGCGAGGAGATACAAAGATAGCTAGTGTGTGATTGTTTGCAGCGGAGAGAGACACCCTGTAGCACATGTCCAATAGAGTCAGCCAACAAGGAAAAAAGGTCGAGAGGGACACATGGATGGCATGGGCGCATGGGGAGGGAGAGAGGTGTGTTTGTGATAGAGATCCCTCGAGATCGTGAGGGACTATATGGGTGGGAGATCGAGGGAGTGTGTGCGCGATAGAAAGATGCCCGAGAGAAATCGAGATAGACCATGCACATGTTTGTGATGGAGACTAAGATTAGCTAGTCATATACATATAAGGGGACTGCGTGTGCCTACAATTGAGTGAGAGACCATCATACTTGGCTAGCTGGGCATGAGATTGTGTGTGTGTGTGTGTGCGTGTGAGATGGAGAGAGAGCGAGGAGAGAGATAGAGTTTTAGATGGGCCTGTCAGTGCGAGTGAGATATGCATGTGTATGTGTGACCAGTGGATGGAGAGTTTGAGAGAGGGGGAAGAGCTCCAGGGCGACATAGTGGTGCGTGAGAGATTCTGGGCAAAGAGCCAAGGAATTTGTGTGCGTCTGATGAGTGCACCCAGATATCTAGCTTGGACTAGCTAGAGTATCATACATAGTGTCGAGAGAGACCTATAGATGGTGTATATATGAATCACGAACTAGAAAGACCCCCCCACACACACACAGAGAGAGAGAGAGAGAGAGAGAGAGAGGGAGAGGGACCAACAAGGTTTTGTGTGGGATCGTGCGACAGAATTGAAGATTGTCGGCGAGAGAGTGAGAGAGAGAAAGAGTCAGGGGAGAGGGGAGGTCGCGTTTTATGCATCAAAGACTGATATAAACCATGTTTCGATATAAACTTGCATTCAAATATTTAAATTGGAGAACATGTTATCGCAATCCACATGAGCGGATATATCGTATATCAAACAAGTTCATTAATTTGACTTTCAACATGTTCATGGAGTACTATAATACTGTACAACATGCTACTCGATTGAGGTGTTCAATTTTGGATTTAGTTCACTATTTTGACCTCTGAGCGAGCTAGTTCATTGAATCGAGATATTTCATTTTGGGTTTGATTAGCGTTTTGAGTGGGTCAACTATTTGTCATATAGTGTCGCTAGCAGCGAGCATGTAAAAACACATTACTCCGAGCATCATCTCTCCATCTAAAAAAAGAAGTGGCAAGCTAATATTTCAAAATTTGATTGAATCGACTTGGTAAGGTAGGCGTGGATGCTCGTTCTCCCAAAATTTGAGCGAACCGTTAAACATCCTCTACTGCTCGGTGGAATTAGCAGAGCAAATAAATGGGAGGCGATGAAATTACCGTCCTATGTGGGACACGCATCAATTGGCCCGTTGTACATCGAGGTAGGTTAGTAACTTCATCCAAGCGCCTTCTCCTCGCTGAAATGACATGTGCCAAATAATTCATAAACCATGGTGCGGCAAAACACGCTCTCCTGCTTGAAATAGCTCGCCCACTATTTCAAAACACGCTCTCCTGCTTGAAATCGCTCGCGCCACTATAGTTCAAAACATGCCCTCCTGCTTGAAATCGCTCCGCCCACTATTTGGGAGAAGCAAAGTTACTCTACTATCCCGACCCTCGATTACACAGACCCAAGCCGAGAAGCCTATAGGCAAGGGTAGAACTGTAACTCCCCCTCACATTTCAGACAAATGCGTCCGTAAGACATGGTTCCACTCCCCTCCCAATTCCCCCGCCGCCCCCATTCATACCTCGTGGGCGCCAAATCACCTTCTCCCCGGGAAGCTCCCTTCTCGAGCCACGAAACCTCAGCCCCACCTCCATGGCTTCCCGCACCAATTTCACCTGCCCTCCTCCCTAATGCGGAGATGCTGTCCAATTGCCGTCGTGCACTGGGCGTGTGCCTCTTACTACCGTGCTTCTTTGGTGCTGCCTCGGCAACTGACGCGTGAACCGTCTGGGAGCGATTCACCCCGCCCGTTGTTCCGCGGCGCGGGGCGGCTCAACTTTGGATCCGTCGAGTCTGGCGCTGCTTCAGCGTAGCCGTCGACCGTGGCGACATCGCTCTTTCCACCGCGGTGCCATGCCTTGCGCTGGCCTCACCGACTTCGGCAATTTGGACCTGCCTACTTCACCATGCCGCGGATAGGTTGCACCCTCATCGAAATCACTTTATTTAGGCGTCGGTTGTCTGAATTTTATTCTGGGCCAATCGATTCCCAATTGGAAGCAGCACCCTCGGTGGCGGGCTCCTAGGCTGCCGGTTGGCTGGTGTCTAACGTAAGGGTGCGGGGCTGCAAGTTCGCCATGGAGCAGTAACAGATGGCTATCTTTTAGAGTTGCGTGGGTTGAAATCTTCCTTGCGCGGATCTGGATGAGAGGAGTCTTTGTGGATTGGCCGGCGGCGCAACCCTGGCGATCTTGATGGGGTGAGGGGCGGGGTTTGGCGCAGGAGACCCACAGACGGCGGAGGCAGGCTGCTCTGCCGTTGGTCGCTGGCTCTTCAGGGAAGATTCGAGCGAGTGTCGGCCGGGAGGCACAAAGGCTGCCATCAAGCCATCGGCGTGGTCGGACGATACCAAAATAAAATAAAATCGTGTGACCCCAATTTAGTCTTGATCAGCAGGCGTGTGACCACTCTCGTACCTTGTTGTTGATCTCTTAGTGTATTTCTTGGATCAAAGAGAGATGTCGTTCTTAACATTATCGTTATCTGCATCTTGAGACACCCCGTCTTCCGACTCACGGCAGCTGCTCCAACAAGGGAAGCATACACGGAAGGAGCTATAGTCCCCACTCAACAGTTCCCTGCATCGAATCGTGTGCCGACATGGACAGCCACAACAACTGCGGGGCCATCGACAAGTCGGCACATGATGCTCACTCCTATGGATGGCAGCCGGATAGGTTGTACCCTCATCTTACTTGTGTGCAACATTTATGGCTTTGTTATTCATCTAAGCATGGAAAATAGATCATCACATTTCATTGTATATTCATGCTGATCTCTTACGGGTCTTGTTAGGAGTTCACGCTGTTCCATAGTTCAGATTAAGATACTTGTTCTTTAGGTAGCGTTGTTCCATAGTTATCATCCATTAGCCAATGCTATCCCACAGGCTGGTGATTATAGTATTATACCACTTCTAGTATTACCTATGTTTGTTCTTTAATACTTTTGTGTGCCATCTAGTTAATCTAGAGTACAAAGCGATACATATTACGTAGCTTTCATCTATGTTCTCCCTTTAGTTTATGAGACTGTTGCTGCTAGTTAACCCCAGTCCTACTATTTATGTCGTCTCCTACAGGCACTCATTTACATAAATCTAACTACTAGTTGTCTTCCATGCATATAGATATAATTGCACACTGATATATCCACAAGAACCTCACGGAGCAATGTAAAGGCCAATAAACTTGATGTCAATGATACCCAATATGATGGAACATGTAAAGGCAGTTCTTCAGAAGACTTGCAGAAAGATGATGAATCCTCTTCACCCCACAAGGTCCTTGCTCTAACTTGGCACGTGATATGGGTACAACATGCATATAATGTCACAGGTGTATCTACTCTGTTGCAATGCCATGTGCTTAGCATGTTGATCATGCATGTAAATATGTCATGCCTTCCTGTTTTTGAGTACCTATTCCATTCATGATAACATGTTTTCAAATTCAAATCTTGTCATTCTACTCTATCGCAATGCCATCTGCTTAATTTGGACATCATGCTTCGAATATCTTATGCATTGTTATTCATCGGTATTTACTTCATCATACGCCATACCATGTTTTTTTACATTGAAGTGCTATTCTAGTGCTCTGTTGCAATGCCATCTTATTTTCCCAATCATACCGTGTATGTTGCCTTAGTTATTTCATGCGTATTCCGCTAGCATATAGTTTTACATTCAACTAGTTTTTTTTCTGTGTTGTCTGTCGTATCCCTAGCTCTTACCATACTCCCTCCGTCCGGATTACATGTTGCGAAATGGATAAAGGATGTATCTAGAACTGAAATCGCCTAGACCCATCCATTTTTTCGGATGGAGGAATACATGTCAATATGTCATGCCTTTCTATTCTTGATTACCTATTCCATCTCTCGCTATCGCATGTTTTATAATTAAAGCACCATTCTTCTATACAAGGCATGCAAGGGAAAGCGACTATGTTAGAATCGAAGGGTTACAAACAAGGCCTTTGCAAAGAAGGAGATAATAAACCAACTCCAGTTTTTATGATCTTGCTCCGCACGGAGAAACCCAACTCCTACGATAATAAGCGATTCGGTGGCAAAAGAACTAGTCGCTCTAGTCCAGCAAAAATATGTCAACTCAATTCTAAGAAGCGTGTGTGTATCCTTGCATCATGAAATTTTATAGCATGCTGATCATATTTTCTACATGTTTCTTACCCATCTCTCTTTTAGAAAATAAGCAACGAGATAGAAGAATTTCTGCAATGGTATCGTTTATGAGGAAAGATTCTTGCAGAATTCTCTGTGCTCAATGTAGATGTAAGTACATTGTATATCACTATATTTTTACATCAGCATGTATTTTATTAATCGGCGTGAATCAACCTTTATCGATCTAAATTTAGTTGTAGCAAAATGTATGATTAAAGGCCACAATGTTGATTTTTGTAAGGAAAACTGCACAGTAGTTTTGCATCTGAGCTGCATAGTGTACTATCTCATATCGATGGGTTTGAATACTTTGGTTGCTGTGGGTTTTTAGTGTTTTTTCTTGTGTTGTCGTGTTGTATCCCTAGCTCTTACATCATACTCCCTCCGTCCGGATTAAATGTCGCGAAATGGATAAGCTGGATGTATCTAGAACTGAAATACGCCTAGACCCGTCCATTTATTTCGGATGGAGGAATACATGTCAATATGTCATGCCTTTCTATTCTTGATTACCTATTCCATCTCGATGTAGCATGTTTTATAACTGAATCACCATTCTTCTATATAAGGCATGCAAGGGAAAACGGCTATGTTAGAATCGAAGGGTTACAAACCAAGTCTTTGCAAAAGATCCAAGCATGGGGAGATAATAAACCAACTCCATTTTTCATAGATCTTGCTCGACCGGAGAAACCCAACTCCCGATAATAAGCGATTCGGTGGCCAAAGAACTAGTCCGCTCGGTCCGGCAAAAGAATGTCAACTCCATTCTAAGAAGCGTGTGCGTATCCTCGCATCATGAAATTTTATAGCATTCTGATCATATTTTCTACATGTTTCTTACCCATCTCTCTTTTAGAAAATAAGGTTAAATGATAGAAGACTTCCTCCATTGGGATCGTATTCGAGGAAAATATCTTGCGGGAATTCTCTGTGCTCCAATCTTGATGTAAGTACCTGTTGTATATCACTATATTTTACATCAACATGTATTTTGGTAATCGGCGTGAATCTAACCTTTATCGATCTAAAATTAGTTGTAGCAAAATGTTAAAAGGCGCCAATGTTGATTTTTGTAAGGAAAACTGCACGGTAGTTTTGCATCTAAGCTGCATGAATGTACTATCTCATATCCGCACATTCTTGAATTGTAGTGCTTCTCTGGTTGCCCATTCATTCATTGTGTCAATGTTCCTTTCGTACTACCTTACCTGGCTGATGATAGCTGTGCCATATTGTGTTAATTTGGTGTAGGCTAGTTGCCCAAACGTTCGTTGTGTCAATGTTGCTTTCCTATTATATGACTTGGCCAATGATAGCAATGCTAGTGTGTTAATTTTGTGCAGGCTGCTGAAGATAAGAAGACAAACTCTGAAAACAGCAAGGCAACCCCATTGTTTCTTTCCAGTAAATCTAGGCCAGATAATATGGCAATAACTCATGATTAATCTGTTTGGTTCATGTCCTAATTTATGTTATGATCACGATGGTGAGACACTCTCCACTATCAATAATACAAGCTTGCCAAAATCGCCATCTGAATCTATTAGGTATCCTCATCTCGAATGCAGCGGAATAAATGTATGTTTGTGAACCAATTAATGGCTGAAGCAATGATGGAAATGGTGGATGAATCGAGGAGGTGCAGTCGTGCGACACAACAAGCGATCAATGTTTTCGGAGAGCGTGTAGCAAGCGAAGAACTTGCCCACATGCTTATGGGCGTCATCGTCTTGAGGTTGCAGATTGTGGCGTTGTAGATGGTTAGGTTCGCTCATTTATTTGCCTGGCATCAATCTTTGATTGTCCGATGGATGTAATTTCTGTAGTATATCTTTGGATGTGCAGCGTTATTCCTGTATGCGTACCTTTGCGTGATCGGTTTTGGTCACTGTGCATAATTGCTCGTCGTAATGGGCTCAAATTATCTAATTTGGCCTAAAGACATGTCTGAACTTTAGTGGGCCCATTAAGTTAATGGGCCGTTACTAAGCGAAAGTTAATGGTTGGCCCTCTTACCTCCCGGTCGTTAACGAGGCCGACATCGAAGCGAGGCAGCAGGTGGCCCCGATTTATTTCACGGGCGTTAACAGGCCGTTACTAAGTTTGGGCTACATATGGCCCAACTATCTTTGTAGGCCTTTAGCGAGGCGAAAGAGACAATGAGCTTATCTTTGGACCATGAAGACCATGGGCGCTAAGAGGCGAAAAGTCGGTCGTATTGTAAATGGCCCAAGCGTGTTGTGGGCCTTTAGCGAACGAAGAAAGCGGGCTGGTATTGGACCATGAAGGGCATGGGCGTTAAAAAGGCCAAAACTAAGGTCCGACTACAAATGGCCCAACTCATTTATGGTCCGTTAACGAGGCGAAAAGGCACAGGGCGGGAATTTTCCCAACACTTAAATGGGTCGCTAAAGGCCAAAACTCAGGTCCGACTACAAATGGCCCAACTGATTTATGGGCCGTCAACAGTGAAAGTGACACGGGCGAGAAAATTGGCCCAACACTTAAATGGGCGCTAAAAGGCCAAAACTCAGGTCCGACAACAAATGGCCCATCAGATTTATGGGCGTCAGCGGTGAAAAGACACACCGGACGTAAACTAGCCCAACATTTAAATGGGTGGCTAAAATGCGAAAGATGTACATCTGAAAATTGGCCCATCCATTAAATGGGCGTTAACGAGCCGAAATCTCATCGGGCGATATTGAGCCCAAATATATAGCGGGCTGTTAGCAGGCTCGAGCTGGCGATGGGCTGCAATGGTGTCAAATCTTTAACGGGCCGTTGGCGGGCGAATTAGCACATCTCGTATGGGCCGTGGGCTAAATGGACTGACACAAATAGGCCTTATATGGGCTGGCCTGCTAATTTTCTTGGGCGGCCTTTTCACGAGAATGGGCCTCTGTTGGGCGTGCCACTGTCGACGTATCATAAGGCGCCTTCCGTCCAATGAGTGGATGACATTTGTCCCAGCGATGAGCCGACCGTGTTTCCTCCAGCCAATGATGATTTTACCGTGGAAAATCCCCATTGGTCGGGGCTGATAGCAGGTTATCGGATCAAAACCCGACCCGATGGTTTAACAGCGTTCGTTCACGGTGGATGCCATGTGTCGGTCACCCTTGGCGAAAACACTGGCGCGATTTATCGTCATGGAAGTGGACACTTCCGTGATGATAATTTTGGTAATGTCATGGAACACTTCTCGACAACACAGGTGTCGGTGTCAAAACCGTCGGATCTTGGGTGAGGGGTCCCAGGCGTGCGTCTAGGCTGATGGTAACGGGAGACAAGGGACACGATGTTTTACCAGGTTTGGGCCCTCTCGATGGAGGTAATACCCTACTCCTTGATTAATATTGATGATATGGGTAGTACAAGAGTAGATCTACCACGAGATCATAGAGCTAAACCCTAGAAGCTAGCCTATGGTATGATTGTTGTTAGTCCTACGGACTAAAACCCTCCGATTTATATAGAGACCGGATAGGTTAGGGTTACACTGAGTCGGTTACAATGGTAGGAGATCTACATATCCGTGTCGCCAAGCTTGCCTTCCGCCAAGGAAAGTCCCATTCGGACACGGGGCGAAGTCTTCAATCTTGTATCTTCATAGTCTTGGAGTCGGTCGTGATGATAGTTCGACTATCCGGACACCCCTAGTCCGGGACTCCCTCGGTAGCCCACGAACGGGCTTCAATGACGACGAGTCCGGCCCGCGTTGATTGTCTTGACATTCGCGGCGGGTTCCTCCTCAAATACTTCATAGAAGGTTTTGAACACCAGGATAGTGTCCGGCTCTGCAAAACAAGTTCCACATACCCTTTGTAGAGAATAACTTTTGCAGGATCTGCTGCGGCGTATTCGGCGTGACATCACACCACGGCCGAGCCTTTATATGAATCATTTTACCGTTCCACCTTAGCGCATTTAGCGGCGGTTTCTGAGCACGTCTTATCAAAGCATAGATCGTGCCCCTTATTCAGGATTCTCATCAATACGGACGTGGGTAACCCATCCGCGCCATTGATTACGGCGCTAGGGAGATAAGTGAGTTTCACCGGGCTGGTGGGGGCGCATAGCCGTCCGTCCATATAAGGGATAAGGATCCAGCTTTTCACCTCGCCTTCTTCCTCCTTTGCTCATCCATTTCCGCCTTTTCGAGCTCCGGCACCCAAGTCCGCATCCCACCTCAACCTTCTCCAACCATGTCGGGAGGCGGGAGGCGGTGGATGGCCTCCTCCGTCACGGAGGGCACATCCACAAAGGCTGCGGGAGGCGGATACTTGTCAAGCGACATCGTGCACAGGCTGCCCGACGAGGCAGCTCATTCAACCCGAGGCCTCATGAGAGGTGGTATTTCTCCCCACTTCCTCCATGAGACTAGGTTTCCACTTCACCCATTTGTCCGAGGGCTCATGTTCTATTCTGGCCTGGACTTCCATGACCTAGCCCAAATTTCATCCTCAACATCTCGGTGTTTATCGTGGGTATGCGAGGCCTTCCTGCATCAGCCCCCCTTGACCTATGGCTGAAGATCTTCATCGAGGCCGAAGGTAGTGGGCGGGCGTCAAGCGAGTGCGGGCGCCATGGTTGGCAAGATGGCCAAAGTCCTATGGCTCGAGGGCTCCTTTGTGGAGACAATAAAGGGGTGGCAATTGGGGTGGTTCTATATCACCGAGCCACGCGACCCCGAATGGCTGGCGGACCTCGAATTCAGATCTGGCCTCCCCACGGCTCTCGTCATGGAAAGAGCGGGCTGGCGTGGGGGGTCGGACGAGCTATCCGGACTCCAAACAAGCGTCCGAACCTGGTGGACAAGAATCTTAGGCTTGTCGGCGTAATCCAGTGATGCTCATCCGCGGATTCTCCCGATGCCAACAACGGGCCTTTAATTTGTGGGAGTTCGATCCGGCTGACACACGAACCTTGAGCGGCTCTTGACACTACGTCTGCGAGATGCACGGAAGGTGCTGTTCAAAGGCGCTAAGCCCGATCATCCGCTAACAAAGATGAAGTGGATACAGCTCGCGGCGTCAAGGCGGCGAGTAAGTTATTTACCCTTGGCGGGACTCTTTTCTCATAGATTGACTCTCGTGAGATCTAAAACTCCCTAATCTTTGTGAGGATTGGCTGAATCGTCCGGACAGATTAACTATCCGGCTCCTTTGCGAGAAAGATCCAGCGGGCCTTGATTGTGAGGGCTCTTTGGCTCGGCACCATGTGGTGCGGAGAAGAAGCCAGAAAGGAGGCGCAGGAACTTGAAGGAGCTCCGGCGCCGGTCTTGTCGATTCAGAAGAATCTTGTCACGAGGGCGAGAGGAGGAAAAAAGCTTCCCCCAGAGAGAGGAGAGAAAGAGGAAGGCCGCCCCAAGCTGGGGAGGCGGAGGAATCAAAGGAAGAACCCTTCCTCCGGACTTCTCCACCAAGTCGGCAATGGCGAGGAGGATTAGCCAACAAGGGCCAAGCCTGGCGAACCGTAAGTGTCCGGATACCATGGCTTTTCATTATTTCATAGTGTTCTCTAATGTGAACAATCATGCAGCCCGCCCAAGAGGCGAGCTAGCCGCTTGACGGCGGGTCCCCAGGTTAAATCGGAAATGGAAGTACCGCTTCCGACCGCCTCCTCGCCTCACCCTGCTGAGACGGCGCCGAGTGGCGCCCCAAGGGAGCCTGGTCAAGAGGAGGTGGTGCGAGGCGCCACAAGCGACCTCCGGACTCGAGCGTGGGGGCAAGACCCACAGGGGCTCTAAGCCCGACCTGTTGGGTTCTCTGGTAGGAGTGCATCGGCGCAAATTAAAAATTCCCTACGCGAACATCCGGGAACATGCTACGGAGATGGATCACGATTCGTTACCACTAGGCAGCGATGCCGTGCGTGCGTGAAGAAGAAGTTGGGGCAGCGGCGTCGCGTGTATCGTCTCCTCCTCGTTCGATCTCCCTCGGCGGCGGTCATCCGATCCCGTCACGAGTTCGCCGGGCGGCGCAAGTGCATCGCCTCTAGCGGTATCCGGCGCGTGCAGGAGAGGAACACCGTCTCGGCGGACTGCTAGGTCGATCACCTGATCGGGGCGAGTGGAGGTGGCTCCGAGGCGAGCGATCAACCTCCGGGAGGCGAAGTGATCTTCCTCCACGAGACCAGCGATCTCGCACCCTCGGCCAAAAAGCCATCATGTGTGCCGCACCTCCACTTTATATAGGCGTCCGTCGCGGGCTCAACACTTGGGCCTCGCCACGGACCCTAAAGCCCAAAAAGTCTATTCAATCACGTTCCTAGTCGATTCGGATCACATCCGACCGGTGTCCTGAACCGACCTCATAGGTTCCTTCCCTTAAGCGCGACCCCTTAGGTTCAAGTCAGCTTGGTCACGATTCGGATCACCTCGACCTGACACATGCGGTTGGTAGCGGCCTCTAGCAAGGCGTGCCGACCACCAAGCGAGCGATGAAGCTGGTTAGGCGAACATGTACATCATACTTCCATTCCTTTTGCCACGATATATGTTGTCGGGCTCAAAGGCGAGACTGTCATCCTTGTGCTAGCCCGACCTCTTTCTCGTTCGGTGATACCGACCACTATCGGATTATCTCATAATCCTTGTCGCATAGCCATGCTGTTCTGGTCGGATCACACGAGGGGCCTAAGTATATTTCTCGATCGGAGGGCAAATCCCATCTTGCTCGACCATGTCTGCAGCATGGGATTGGACAAACCGAAACCTACCTTTGTAACTACCCGATCCGGAGTAGCGTTTGGTCGAGCCCCAAAGCAAGTCTATCACCATCTCGGTACATCGTCAGCTCAGGTCTTAGGACATAGACGTATGTTGTACTAGAGACTCACAGATGACATATCGCTGCGTCTCATAGTTGGGTCTGTCCGACTCGGACCTTATCTCGACTCGGATCCGACTATGAATCCGACCAGACCTTTCAAGTCCATATTATCCGGTTAGCATCCAATGCTCCATGGCTAGTGAGACCGAGCCATCGACCGTGTCATATGCTAATATAGTCGGCTGCGCGTCCACACAGCCCTTTCGACTAGGGACCTTTTAGGACAGTCATCATACAATGCATAGTCCCACAAACAAGTCACGTACTTGCTGATACACATCATTGATAATGTCCAAGGACTATCTTTATTCATAAACACATAGGAAATATCATCATACATGATTGCCTCTAGGGCATATCTCCAACATTCTCCCACTTGCACTAGAGTCAATCAAATAGACATCGAATGCCCATAGCTCTAACGTGCCCCTCATGTCAACGGATCTGCAACATTTGCATCCGTGAGAATCTTGCATAACTCTACATCACCATTCTTTACGATCTTTCGTATCAGGTGATATTTCCGGTCTATGTGTCGACCTTGTGGTGATTCCTCGGCTCCTTGGCTTGCGATGGCACGAATTATCACAATAAAGGTCCAACAGTTTCACGAGGCTGGGAAAATACCAAGATCATCCAGAAAATGCGGATCAAACACCTTCCTTTGCAGCTTCACAAGCGCAATGTATTAAACTTACGTGGTAGAATAAACCACCGTATCTGCTTGGAACTCATCGATTGCACTGCTCCTCCATTCGGGGCGTACGAATCCGGTGTGATCGACAATCATCTCTGTCGGTTTGGAAACTAGCATCGGCGTAACCCCTTACGACGAGCTCTTCCTCACCTCCATAAACTGGAACATCTCTTTAGTCCTTTTGGTACTTCAAAATAGTCTTTACCGCTGCCCGGTGACTCTCACAGGTTGGCCTGGTATTTACTTGTTAGGCTTATTGCAAAAGCAACATCGGGCCTTGTACATATCATGGCATACATGATGGATCCGATTGCGAGGCATCACGGAATCCTACTCATCTGCCGCTCATCGGATGTCGAAGGACTCGAGTCTCGCAACCTTATACCATGTGAGGCGGCAAGAACCCTTTCTTCGCCTCACTCATGTTGAACCGCTTCAACACTTTATCTATGTCGTGCTCGGCTTAAGCGAGAAGCCTCCTCGATCTATCTCTATAGATCTTAATGCCTAAAATATAGACTGCCTCACCAAGGTCTTTCATCGAAAACTTGCCATTCAATGATTCCTTGACCGAGTTTAGCATCGAAACATTATTTCCGATCAGTAGTATGTCATCCACATACAAGATCAAAAACACTATCGAGCTCCCTTAACTTCTTGTATAAACAAGAATCCTCTTAAGCTTTTGATGAAACCGAGACCGGTGGCGACCTCATCAAAGCAGATGTTCCAACTCGAGATGCTTGCTTCAACCCATAAATGGATCTCTTGAGCTTGCATACCTTACTAGTGCTAGTCGGATCGACAAAACCCTCGGGCTGTATCATATACCGTCCTCGGTTAAATTTCCGTGAAGGAAAGCCGTCTTGACATCCATCGCCATATCTACGTAATCGAAATATGCAGCTATAGCTAGTATGATCCTTACCGATTTCAGCATCGCTACCGGCGAGTAAGTCTCGTCGTAGTCAACTCCTTGAACTTGTCCATAACCTTTAGCGACAAGCCGAGCTTTGTGGATCTGAACATTTCCATCCACATCGGTTTTCTTTTTAAAGACCCATTTGCAACCAATGGCAGTTACGCCAGGTGGCGGATCAACCAAGTCCCAGACTTGATTCTCATCCATGGACTTCTTTCGGATCTCATGGCCTCTAGCCATGCCTCGAATCTGGGCTCACCATCGCTTCCGCGCCGTGGCGGCTCGTCGCTTTCTAGCAACAATACATCGCGCACTGCGCAATCTTTCCGACCTCCGTGGTTCGGTGCCGCTTCCACTCTGGGTTCCTGGCGGACTCGGTATGATCTCATCACCGGTGAGCCGTCCCGAGTGGTCCTCGAATTTCTTGAGTCGAACCGTCCTCCACTGGCCTCCCGGTGAAACTCTTTCTCAAGGAAAACCCGTTCGAGCAACAAACACTTTGTTCTCTTCCGGTTGTAGAAGCTATATCCCAAGGTTTCCCTCGGATATCCACGAATATGCATTTATCCGACTTGGGTGTAAGCATGCGACATAAGTCGCTTGACAAATGCTTCACAACCCCAAATCTTTAGAAAAGACAAAGCGGGACTCTTCGGTCCACATCTCATCTGGTGTCTTGTCTCACAGTTTTGATGGTACCCTATTAAGTGTGGAAGCTGCGGTTTCTAGGCGTATCCCCAAAATGACAAGGGTAAATCCGATTTGCTCATCATAGACCGGACCATGTCCAACAAGGTCCTATTCCTCTGATTCGACCGCCATTTCTACTGTGGCGTGCCGGAGGTGTGAGCTGAGTACTATACCTCGACTTTTGAGATGATCATCGAACTCTGGCTCATGTACTCACCTCCACGATCGAGATCGCGAAGCTTTATAGTCTTGCCGAGCTGATTCTCAACCTCGTTTGAAACTCTTTGAACTTTTCAAAGTCTCCGACTTGTGCCTCATCAAATAGATATATCCATATCTACTCAAGTCGTCGGTAAAAGTCACGAAATCTTGATAGCCACCTCTGGCGGTTGTGCTCATTGGACCACACATCACTATGTATAAGTTCCAATAGCTGGACGCCCTCTCGCAACTCTTTGCGAAAGGAGACTTAGTCATCTTGCCGAGCAAGCATGATTCACATGTCTCGAGCGACCGAAGTCGGACGAAGTTAGGAGCCCATCATCATGGAGCTTCTTCATGCGTTTCGAACTAATGTGTCCAAGCGGCAATGCAGTATGTCGGTTTATCTCATTGGCTTATGCCTCTTGACATTCACGTTATAGACCGGTTCTGTTCTAGATTCAATATAAATAGCCCATCAACAATGGGTGCATAGCCGTGGAACATACCATTCAAAATATCGAACAACCATTGTCCTTTAAATTGAATTCATAACCTTGACTCATCAAACATGAGGCAGAAATAATGTTCGACTAAGTGCAAGAATGTAATAACAATTATTCAATTCCATAATGAATCGGAAGGAAGCTGGAGCTGCATCGTGCCGACCTCCAAGCAGCAACTCTTGCTTTGTTGCCGACCACGATGTCAATCTCCTTGTGCCACCGCCTAGTTCTTACCAGCCCTGCATCGAGTTGCAAATATGAACAACCGATCCGGTATCAAATACCAAGAGCTACTAGGTATGTCGGCAAGGTAAATGTCTATAACATATGCAACAAGTGTACCTTTGCACGAAGAAGCATTTCCGGCCTTCTTGCCATGCTCTACAAGCCACTTGCTCTGAGTTCCTCTTCGGTGACCGGTCTCCTTGCGGTGAAAGCAAGCGGTCTTGAGTCGGTCCAGACTTGGTATGGCGCAGAGGTTATCGTCTCGTGCCCTGCCTTAGCCTTCTTCTTGGACCAACTCTTCTTGAACTTAGCGATTTCGCACCATCAACACTTGATCGTGCCTTTCTTAATATCTGCTCTGCCACCTTGAGCATCCCATGCAATTCAGTGAGCTTCTTATCCATGCCATGCATATGATAGTTCGAGATGAGCGTCCCATAGCTGGCGGAAGAGAACCGAGAACTGCATACATGGCCAGCTCATCCAAGGCGGGAAGCCCAAATGATCCAAAGCTTGCACATATCGATCATCTTGATCACATGTGGGCTCGATGGATCACCTTCCTTCAACTTGCAATCCATCAAGGATCGCGGACGTTGAACCTTTCGGTCCTAGCACGTATGCGAAACATGCTCTTGAGACTCTCGATCATATCGTAAGCCTCAACGTTTTGAAATGCTGTTGCAAATCGGGCTCCATACAAGCCAACATCAGACGGTGATCTCCGTTGATTCATCAACGAGTTTACAGTAGGCATTTTTAGGCGTGGCACTAGCATTATCGGCGAGGTTCCTCTGGAAGTGGATCCTCTAGAACATGTTCCTTTTTATCGTGCTTGAGAACAATTCTCAGATTTCTATACCAGGTGGTAAAGTTTGTTCCATTCAGTTTATCCTTTTCCAGAATTGATTTCAATGCAAAGTTGGGTTGAGCAGGTGGTGCCATTGATCTACAGAGAATATGCAATCACTAAGCAATGTGTTTATGTAGAGTAATTCTAGCCTAGCGAGAAATACTCCCAGAAGTCGGCATCCCTCGCAAACTCTCGGTGATTCAGGATCCGACTAGCGCATGCGACTAGTGAGCTTTAGCATCACTGCTAGCCAACATACCTATCCGGTAAGCAACTCCTTGCTAATCGTATCTCTATCGACTCATCGATAGGGAAGGTATCTCATACCCGGCTCCCAACCTTCTTTGCCACAAGGCCCAAAACCGTTTGATAGCCTTGTCAAGTTAACTGATGCGGTGCATGTCCGTGTCCAGACACGAACCCTTGAGTTCAAGGACACCGGCAGAACCCCAATTTTATGAGCCCACTACTAGGCGTACTTGGCGTGCGAAGGTGCAACATCGGGGATGGCAATTAAGCTTGATATTCATGAGGATCATTCTATCATTTTAACATGCATAGAAACAAAAAGCATAACAATCACAAATATAGCATATTGTGAAATAGTATGGCTCCTTCATGGGCGTTCTTCTAGGTCGGCTCCGACTCCGATGACCATCTACAAACTCCATCTTGTTTGTCACGCCGGGGCGTAAACCGCCAACCTGATCTCTATTATCCAACTACTACAACTAGTAATGAATTTTACATAGAGTCACAAATCGACCGCACGCGAGTCGTTATACAATATAATGACAGCACTTTGGCTCCTGGTGACAAACATGACACGCGGCCACGTATAAATTACACACATGCATCACATACACATGAGCCATACTATCCACATCAAACCTGCAAAACAAAGTTATGCATAGAATCGCATTCTACGGTTGGTGTGGCGGTCTGAAAATACGGCGCTACACACGGCGTCTCGGCGTTTTCGAAATCACGTGATCACATCGAACTCCGATCACGCGAATTCTACGATCGACCGATCTTATCGATCATTGCGAATCCGATTGGTTCGTTTCACCGATAACCCGATGGCGGATGACCGACGGTAGGGGTAGATCGTATCACGACCTCATCGATCGATTCTGAAAACATAGCCTCAACGATCCCCATGTGCGGTTGATCACATCAACCGTGCACATAGCCGATCTCTTCAAGGACAACAGATCTCATCGCCGCCTCCACATATCTAATATGCATCGATCTGAATCCAAATCCTATAGCGAGAGCTCGATACCCTGTTGGGTTCTCTGGTGGGTGCGTCATTGCAAATTAAAAATTCCTCTGGCGCGAACATCCGGGAACATGCTACGGGAGATGGATCACGATTCGTTACCACTAGGCAGCGCGATGCCGTGCAGCGGAAGAAAGAGTTGGGGCAGCGCGTCGCGTGGTCGTCTCCTCCTCGTTCGATCTCCCTCGGCGGCGGTCGTCCGATCCACGTCACGAGTTAGCGGAGGCGGCGCAAGTACCGCCTCTAACGGTATCCGTGCGTGCGGGAGGAACACCGTGCGGCGGACTGCTAGGTCCGATCACACGATCGGCGGCGGTGGAGGTGGCTCCTAAGGCGGCGATCAACCTCCACGAGGCGAAGTGATCGCCTCCACGAGACCAGCGATCTCGCACCCTCGGCCAAAAAGCCAGCGAGTGTGCGCACCTCCACTTTATATAGGCGTCGTCGCGGGTTCAACACTTGGGCCCCTTACGGACCCTAAAGCAAAGTCTATTCGATCACGTTCCTAGTCGATTCGGATCACATCCGACCGGTGTCCTCTGAACCGACCTCGTAGGTTCCTTCCCTTAAGCGCGCGACCCCTTAGAGTTCAAGTCAGCTTGGTCACAGTTCGGATCACCTCCGACCTGTGCGGTTGGTAGCGGCCTCTAGCAAGGCGTGCCGACCACCAGCGGCGATGAAGCTGGTTAAGCGAACATGTACATCATACTTCCATTCCTTTGCCACCACGATATATGTTGCCGGGCTCAAAGCGAGGCTGTCATCCTTGTGCTAACCCGACCTCTTTCTCGTTCGGTGATACCGACCACTATCCGGATTATCTCATAATCCTTGTCGCATAGCCATGCTGTTCTGGTCGGATCACACGAGGGCCAGTATATCTCTCTCGATCGGAGGGCAAATCCCATCTTGCTCGACCATGTCTCACGGCATGGGATTGGACAAACCGAAACCTACCTTTGTAACTACCCGATCACGGAGTAGCGTTTGGTCGGCCCAAAAAGTCTATCACCATCTAGAGTACATCGTCGGCTCAGGTCTTAGGACATAGAGCGTATGTTGTACTAGAGACTCACAGATGACATATTTGTGTCTCATAGTTGGGTCTGTCCGACTCGGACCTTATCTCGACTTCGGATCCGACTATGTCGAATCCGACCAGACCTTCAAGTCCATATTATCCGGTTAGCATCCAATGCTCCATGGCTAGTGAGACCGAGCCATCGACCGTGTCATATGCTAATCTAGTCGGCTCTAGCGTCCACAGCCCTTTCAACTAGGGACCTTTTAGGACAGTCATCATACAATGCATAGTCCCACAAACAAGTCACGTGCTTGATACACATCATTGATAATGTCAAGGACTATCTTTATTCATAAACACATAGGAAATATCATCATACATGATTGCCTCTAGGGCATATCTCCAACACGACCCTTATGCGCACTCCATGCGGAACCCGGTGGTTTAGGAGTCCAAATAGCGGTCCTCGTAAGAAAGGGTAAGGCGCGGTGTCCTCCGTCAACGGAGGCACCGGATAACTCTTGGGGCGCTTAACAGCGCCTCCATCGAGGAACACCGCCTTTGTTATGAGTCACGGTGATCCGGACGATTCGATCCGCCAGAAGCGGGCTGACGAGCTTATACCAGCCTTCTAACAGGCTTTGAGGTAAGTTTAGAATATGTAAAAATATTACAGCATAGACGGTAGCCACGATGCTTGGTTGGTGTTGGAAAGAAAAGCGGACTAAGGATCTAAAAAGATATCTGAGGAGTCTAACATAAGGATGTCAATATGGGAATGCAGGTTGCGCTACTAACCTCTGCCGCCTTGACTGCGGAGGTCAATGCATTGAAGCGAGCCTCGGCGGTCGAGCAGGCTCGGCCAAGCTAAAGCAGCTCGAGGACAAGGAAGGTAAGTAGTACCTTATTAAAGAAATACCTTATAGAAAGGTTTGGTTTCAAAAATATCTGAATAACATAGAGTGCTGAGGGGGCCACGAGCAGGTGGTGACCACTGAAGGAAGCGTGTCTGTGGCCGAAAACAAAGCGGTTGCGGAATGCACCGGCGAGAGAAGGGGGAGGCTGGCCAAGGTGCGGCAAGATCTCAAGCTCGTGGAAAAACATGAGAGTTTGGGCGTGACTCGAGACTCGAGAGTCAGGCTCGCCTCGGCTCTTGAGAGTGCCAAAGCTGCTAAGGCGAGGCCCAAAAAGCCCTCAAGAAATTGAATTAGTAAAGAAGATAGCGGCGGGTAAGGCATTCTTTATACAAAGCAAGCATGTGAAAGTGAATTACCTATTACTTACGGTTCGGAGCTCTCCGGAGCATTCGCAGATTTGCCCGTGGTGTATGCGATCTTTGCCGCATTCTACAGCGCCAGGAGGAGCTCAGCGGAAGGTGTTCGGTCTCGGTATGATGAGGCGGGACATCCGGTGCCCCTAAGCGACCAGCTGAAGCAGCTGGTCGAGCTCCACAAGGTCGCCCGAACAGGCCATGAAGGGCCTTATAAGCGGCGGTGTGGCCATTGGAGGCCATGCACAGGAGCTACTTGACTTGGTGCAGCGGTGGTGGGCCTTTGTCCGCGGATTGAAGTCATCAAGCGCTCGTCTGCATTGAAGGTGTCCGTCGGGCCCTTGCCGTGCTAAAGTGCCTTTAGGGCAAGCTGGATCTTGGAGAAGCTTGTGACAGACCGAACCACGAAGGGCAAGGAGCATCGCATGCGCCCGAAATGTACTATGAGGGCCTCTGAAGGGCCAGCTTGAATAGAGGATGAGTGCTCCAAAGATGTAATTTTGAATAGACTCGCATTTGTTATCATATGCGCTGAAAACTTGTTCATATCGCTAAGCAACGCTTATTAATTTAAAATATTACCTTATAATGCGGCCGTCTATCAAATTTGAGAGATGGCAAGTCGTTGGCTTCACCCCCATGCCACAGTCTTTGGGGTGTTAGGGATAAACTTGAGCACTCTTGTTCCCATTCTTGGGTCCATCTGAGGGCGCTCAATGCAGCGAACAAAACAACGGACTTATAATGCTTGAACACTCTCACTTAGCCATAGAATTCTATAATTTTAAATTTAGTGAAGCCCCTAGTATCGGAAGACCGAGTTAGAGCGCTATCACGCCTTGGCTGGACAACTCCGGTTCCTCGCTCTAAGCGGCATAAGTCTTTAGGGACCCAAAAAAACCTCTCGAACAGCGACCGGCTCTCGCCCTATCATGCGGTCAGTTTAGCTTTCTCCTTTGAGGTGCTCGACCCAGCTCAAGCTGGGGCACAATCGCGATGGTTCTCCGGTGCTACCTTAGCCGATATAGCGGGCGTAAGGTACCAAAACAGGGCAGGCAAACCAACTATTGACCCAAGACATGATTGAACCGATTCATATAATGCTATAAGTTGAGGTGCCGCACTTGAAAGTGTTGGACTTATCACACCATAATTTTGGGTACTTAAGCCCACTGGTGTATTGGCCGTACCAAAGTGTCTGGGTGCAACATGTCATGAAATGAACATATATTTAGATAAAGAAAGGAGTGCAATAATAGGCAAAAGCTATGTATTGTTTATTCAAAAGATCTGCAATGAAAGCGAGCGATACAAATAGTCACGATAAGCAAGGGATGGGACTATCTAACATGTCCTCCTCCGAGGGTAAGCTGCAGGATGGTATGTAAAACAGGTATAATGCTCGTAATGGAGACCACTGAGGCACTCGACATAGCTACGCTTCCTGGCTGTTGCATCGTGAGTTCGGCGATTCTAGTGCGGACGGGACCTCTGGAAAGCGGAGTCCTGAAAAAAAGGAAAGAAAGAAGAAAAAGAATGACACAATCGGGGCCCACAGTGCGGTCGAGCCGCATTCTTGGCGTGCCGTGGTGTGCCCTCCCTTATGCCCATGGTATCTCCGGGCGTAGTTATATCTGGCGTAATACTGTTATTTCATAACCGCGAGGCTGGGGTTGGGGCGGATTACTCTGGCGATGCTTGAATCGTGCGAGCGGTCTTGTTGTGGAAGTTACTCGGCGCTTGGCGGTGTCACGGGCGGCAAGTGGCGGACTCGAGAATGCCGTAAGAGGCTGCTTTGCACCTCCGCGCGAGAACGCCGTGTGCTCCTCCGTTCGGAGAAGGTGTTCGGTGTTTCCATTGACCGTGATTACTCCTCGAGGCCTGGAATCTTGAGCTTGAGGTATCGTGGTGCGGCACCGCATTGAACTTTACCGTCACGGTTCATCAAGCGATGCGTGATAGCAGCTGCGGAGCAGGACTATGTCGAAGATTAATTCTTAACCCGGAAGTTATCCGGGGATCGAAGACCACTTGAGTGTCTTGAGCCTATACAATTGGCCTCTACACGGTATGGCGCCTTTAAAGTCGTCTTTGTAGGTTTAATCCTTGAGGGTCTATGCCAATTTTGCACATTGTATCTGATAAAGCGAGTTCAGGCTGCTGCCGTCCATCGAGGACTCGGTGAGTGAAATTCCGTCGATAATTGGGTCAAGAACCAATGCGGCGAAACCACCGTGGCGGATGCTAGTAAAGGTGGTCCCTTGATCGAAGGTGATGGAGGAGAAAGACCATGGGTTGAACTTGGGCGGTGGCTCCATCGCATATCGTCCCTTAGTGCTGCGCTTCCGCTCCCTTTTGGGTATATGGGTTGCGTATATCATGTTCACCGTCCGCACTTGTGTGGAAAACCCATACATCCTCTATTGTTGGTGGTGGGGCTCTTCCTCGTCATCGCTATGCAGCCTCTTGTCATTGAGTTCAGCATTTAACTTGCCCTTGCTTGAACAACCAACAATCCCTGTTGGTGTGATTGGCTGGTTTTCGGGGTGCCATGTATTTGGCTGGCAAGCGATCGATATTCGGCCCAAGTTGGGCCAGGCCTGCTATTTCTTTTGAATGGCTTCTTCTGGCGGCGGGTTTAGAGCCTCTGAATCCGGCATTGGCAAACGTATCTTCACATTATCGCCGTTAATGCGGCGCTTATTCTTGTTGCGGCGTGACCTGCCATTGCTGTCCTTGGTATCCGAACTATCGGGGTGTTTGGCCAAGTTGTTGCTTGAGCTAGCCAGCTGTCCTCTCCGCTTTAAAAGCGAGTCATGAGGGTTGTGAGGGCTGCCATAATTCGGCTTTTCTGTCCTAGGTGCGGGCAAGCCACTCGTCGTGGATGTTATGTTTGAAGGCTGCAAGGGCCTCTGCATCCAGACGATCAACGATTTGATTTTTCTTTGCTAGGAACCGTGTCGGTGCTGGCGATTCTTACGGCTGCTGAATTATGTGGCTAAGGTCATCGGCGTCGGTGGTCGCACATATGTGCCTGGAATTTATCAAGAAATGCGGCTTCAGGTCCTCCCAACAACCAATTGATTCTGCTGGCAGATGTTAAGCCAATGCAGAGCTGGTCCTTTAAGCTTGGGGAGGTATTTGATGGCATGTAGATCATCACTTGTGGGCCATGTGGATATGGAGAGATAATCCTCGATCGAGACCGCGAGGATCGTGGTACCATCGTATGATTCGATGTTTACAGGTTTAAAGCCCTCGGGGATTTGATGATCCATTACTTCATCATGAGGCATAGTGGGTGTCTGGCGCCTCATGTGTTGGGCTATATCACGACACAGCTCAAATGAGCTTTGTCTGTTGTGTTGACCTGCGGAGTTTACTGTATCGGCGTGGCGGTAATCATCTGTGTCGTTGAGGCGCCCACGCGATCCGTAGATCGACCTTGTATGTTTTGCCTTATCCTCCAATATATCTACTTAAGTCCGGCGCGTTTTCCGTGCTCTGGTACTTTTTGAGCAGCGTCGAGTGCGGCTTGAGCGGAGGTCTAGAGGCCTCTCTATCGCTGACCACGAGGTGGCGGTCTGCCATGTCGTATCTTTGGTGACTTGGGTTCTTCCTACGATCGAGGCACAGCGGCCTACGTTTGGGGTAGCTTTGGAGGGTCGTTCAAGTTCATACTCTTGGCTGCAAGGACTTCAGTCCATCATCGACTCTTGCAGGTCTTAGTCAGCTCTAAGTTGTTGCTGCTTTTCTTGAGGCTGCTTGCCGTGGCCATAAGCCTGCGTTTGAAAGCGCTCTGTTGGTGGGATCCTCAGTACGACAAATTAAATAAATCGAGGCTTGCCTCATCTTCGGAGGGGTGCATAATTATCGTCCTCGACCTCTCTTTCTACCGCCTTTGTAAATGCGGACTTGCTTCTCCTTCCTCCTGTGCTGAGTCCTGCTGGAGAGGTTGTCTTCAACCTTGTCCAGGGGTGTTATTATCTCCGTGCGGAATCACCGTTTTCTTTGTGGCGGGATTTGGCCGGGCCTCTTGGCGTCGGCAACAGGTTGCTTCTTGGAGGGTCATCCTCCGTTGTTCCATCGCCGTTCCCATCTTTTGGGATGTCCACCATGTATATATCGTATGGCGGTGGACTTCGATTGCCCGTAAGTATTGGGTCTTGGTAAATCTTGACATAAATCGTCCATACCGTCGATGTCTTGAATCAATCGAGCATGTCGGTTAAATCATCGGCCGATGGCTACAAAGTGGGTGGTAGGTGGGCTTTGAATTTCTTCGTCATCGCATCCCAACCTTCGGCCGTAATCCGTCCGGGGCTCTCCGGATAAGGAGAGACTTTAGTGAATTCAGGATGTCGCCAAAGGCGAGTCTTTGAAAAGATGTCATGGCGGTGAACTCCATGACCGCGCCCAATCAGATTCGATTGGTAGAGGCGCGGAGGTTGAGTCGGAGAGAGTCCGGCACCACAGGTCAAGTCTTCATAAAGGACGCGGGATGGAGTTCGGCTCAATCGCCGTGAGATCGAATCCCGGCGGTGTCAACCACTCGTCCTCGATCGGAAATCCGGCTCCGGATTAAGGGTCGGGGCGGATCTTTGGTGTGGCGTCGGAGCCTTTATTACGGCTGCAAAGCTAGATCATGCCCATCGAGATAGTCGGCACGCTGGCTGCGTCTCGAATCCGTCGAAGATCAAGTCTCCGCGGATATCGGCCGTATAGTTCAAACTTCCAATCTGACTGATGGCGGGGGCATAGCTTCGATCTGCTCCGGATGGCCAAGTGAATTAGCCCGGATGCAAAGCCCGAATCTGAAGATCTGTCCGGGAGAAAGGTCTCACCCTGGACTGCATCGTTGTTGATGATCGAAGGAGCCATCGGCCCTATCGGTGGCGACACGGAGGAACTCTCAATGAAAGCACCAATGTCGGTGTCAAAACCGGCGGATCTCGGGTAGGGGTCCCGGCTGTGCGTCTAGGCGGATGGTAACGAGGAGACAAGGGACACGATGTTTTTACCAGGTTGGGCCCTCTCGATGGAGGTAATACCCTACTCCTCCTTGATTAATATTGATGATATGGGTAGTACAAGAGTAGATCTACCACGAGATCGTAGAGGCTAAACCTAGAAGCTAGCCTATGGTATGATTGTTGTTAGTCCCTACGGACTAAAACCCTCCGGTTTATATAGACACGGATAGGTTATGGTTACGCAGTCGGTTACAATGGTAGGAGATCTACATATCCGTATCGTAAGCTTGCCTTCACGCCAAGGAAAGTCCCATCCGGACACGGGACGAAGTCTTCAATCTTGTATCTTCATAGTCTTGGAGTCCGGCCGTGATGATAGTTCGGCTATCCGGACACCCCCTAGTCCAGGACTCCCTCAACAGGTATGACTATCTTGATTATGTCATAAATTTGTCATGGATGTACATGCATGACAAAAAACGCGACCTACTGTGACAAACACGTATCATCACGGAAGTGTATTTTTTTGTAGTGTAGAAGTGGTGGACCATTTTCTGAGACAGATGTTTGATGCTCATGAGAGCGTCTATGTCTGGGTGGGTGGGTGGAATTAGATCCAGACCCTGACCCGACCGATTACCCGGAGTCTGAAGACCTTTTGGACTCAACAGTCCGGGCTCCGGAGTATCTTCTGATTGTATAGGACTGCCGTCCGATTCTATGTTCGGAGGGCTGGTCGCATCCTTTCGCTGGTGGGTATCCGGTTCTTCCAGATCGTCGATCCGGACATAGTCCATATTCGGTATAGAAGAAGACTCACCGTCCTGCTCCTCGACTACCGATATCTGGTGGGTGACCGGTGGAGTTTTAATTTCTCCTTGATCGGTTTCAGGCCCGAGCCGATCGTAATCCATAGCGATTCCCAAAGCGGCAATTCGATCTAGGAGCTCGTTCAGGGATGAAAACTCTGCCGGATCCATCTGCTTGGAGTGTTCGAAGTTGATGCGAAGGGGGATTTCAATGGCCGAGAGGTCATCGTCGGCTCAACAGCGAGCAGGCGATCATGGTAAAACCGCCCAGCCCGGAGGTTTGGCACAGGGCGGAGACTCCCCCAGGTGTGCTCGTCTTGAGCTTGCGTTGGTTTTTCCTCGAAGAGGAGGATGATGCAGCGAGTAGCGTAAGTATTTCCCTCAGTTTTGAGAACCAAGGTATCAATCGGTGGGAGGCCACCGCAAGTCCCTCGTACCTACACAAAGCAAATAACTCCTCGCAACCAAGCGAATAGTGGTTATCAATCCTTCACGGTCACTTACGAGTGAGATCTAATAGAGATGATAGATAATATTTTTGGTATTTTTGGTATAAAGATGCAAAGTAAAATAAAAGGCAAAGTAAAAAGAAAAGCAATAATAAAGCGTGGGAAGATTAATATGATGAGAATAGACCGGGGCCATAGATTTCACTAGTGGCTTCTCTCAAGAGCATAAGTATTTTACGGTGGGTGAGCAATTACTGTTGAGCAATTCACGAGAATTGAGCATAGTTATGAGAGTATCTAGGTATGATCATGTATATAGGCATCACGTCGAGACAAGTAGACCGACTCACCTGCATCTACTACTATTACTCCACTCATCGACCGCTATCCAGCATGCATCTAGAGTATTAAGTTCATGAAAGCGAGCAATGCCTTAAGCAAGATGACATGATGTAGAGGATAAATTCATGCAATATGATAAAAACCCCATCTTGTTATCCTCGATGGCAACAATACAATCGTGCCTTGCTGCCCTCTCATCACTTGGAAAGGACACACATGAAATTGAACCCAAAGCTAAGCACTTCTCCCATTGCAAGAACTACCAATCTAGTTGGCCAAACCAAGCGGATAATTCGAAGAGACTTGCAAAGATAACCAATCATACATAAAAGAATTCAGAAAGATTCAAATATTGCTCATAGATAATCTTGATCATAAATCCACAATTCATCGATCTCAACAAACACACATAAAAGAAGATTACATCAAATAGATATCCACAAGAGAGGGAGAGAACATTGTATTGAGATCCAAAATGAGAGAAGAAGCCATCTAGCTACTAATTATGGACCCGAAGGTCTAAAGTAAACTACTCACACTTCATCGGAGGCTATGATGATGATGTAGAAGCCCTCCGTGGTGGATTCCTTCGGTGGAGCTCCGAACAGGCCCCAAGATGGGATCTCATGGATCTGAGAAAGTTGCGGCGGTGGAATTAGGTTTTGGCTCCGTCTACGATCTGTTGAAGTGCGTAGGTATAAATAGGAGGAAGAATGCGTCGGTGGAGCTTGGGGGCCCGAGGCAGGGGGGCACGCCCTAGAGGGGCACCCTCCACCCTCGTGGCCGCCTCCCTCCTTTCTTGACCGAGGTCCAAGTCTCTGGATCTTATCGATGAAGATCATGTTCGAAGATTTCATTCCGTTTGGACTCCGTTTGATATTTACGAAATAGGCAAAAACAACAAATCTGGGCTGGGCCTCCGGTTAATAGGTTAGTCCCAAAAGTAATATAAAAGTGGAAAATAAAGCCCAATATGGTCCAAAACAGTAGATAATATAGCATGGAGCA
This sequence comes from Aegilops longissima, assembly GCA_021605205.1. NCBI lineage: Eukaryota > Viridiplantae > Streptophyta > Magnoliopsida > Poales > Poaceae > Aegilops > Aegilops longissima. Next base: position 79,751 of record JAHIAM010005142.1, read on the forward strand.
ATCAAAATTATAGATACGTTGGAGGCGTATCGGGCATCTAAGCTTAATTCCTACTAGTCCTCGGTAGGTAAATGATAAAAGAGAAATTTTGATGCGGAGGCTACTTGGCATAATTTCAATGTAACTCTTCTTAATTGTGGTATGAATATTCAGATCCGAAAGATTCAAGATAAAAGTTCATATTGACATAAAAATAATAATACTTCAAGCATACTAACTAAGCAATTATGTCTTCTCAAAATAACATGGCCAAAGAAATTTCATCCCTACAAAATGATATAGTTTAGTCATGCTCCATTTTCGTCACACAAGAATGCTCTCATCATGCACAACCCCGATGACAAGCCAAGCAATTCTTTCATACTTTAGTAATCTCAAACCTATAAAATTTCACGCAATATATGAGCGCAGCTATGGACATAGCACTATGGGTGGAATAGAATATGATGATGGGGGTTATGTGAGAAGACAAAAAAGGAGAAGGTCTTACATCAGAGGCTAATCAACAGGCTATGGAGATGCCCATCAATTGATGTCAATGCAAGGAGTAGGATTGCCATGCAACGGATGCACTAGAGCTATAAATGTATGAAAGCTCAACAAAAGAAACTAAGTGGGTGTGCATCCAACTTGCTTGCTCACGAAGACCTAGGGCATTTGAGGAAGCCCGTCGTTGGAATATACAAGCCAAGTTCTATAATGAAAAATTCCCACTAGTATATGAAAGTGACAATATATGAAACTCTCTATATGAAACACATGGTGCTACTTTGAAGCACAATATATGAGACTCGCTATATGAAGAACATGGTGCTACTTTGAAGCACAAGTGTGGAAAAAGAGATAGTAACATTGCCCCTTTTTATTTCTCCTTTTTTTGGGGCCTTCTTTTTCTTTTGTCCTTTCTCTCTTTTTTGGGGACAATGTTCTATTAAATGATGATCATCACACTTCTATTTATTTACAACTCAATGATTACGACTCGATACTAGAACAAAGTATGACTCTATATGAATGCCTCCGGCGGTGTAGCAGGATATGCAATGAATCAAGAGTGACATGTATGAAAGAATTATGAATGGTGGCTTTGCCACAAATACTATACCAACTACATGATCATGCTAAGCAATATGACAATGATGAATGTGTCATGAAGAGCGGTATGGTGGAAAGTTGCATGGCAATATATCTCGGAATGGCTATGGAAATGCCATAATAGGTAGGTATGGTGGCTGTTTTGAGGGAAGATATAAGAGAGGTTTATGTGTGAAAGGCGTATCATATCACGGGGTTTGGATGCACCGGTGATTGCACCAACTCTCAATGTGAGAAAGGCAATTTACTGCAGTACCGAAGAGGCTAGCAATGATGGAAGGGTGAGTGAGTATAATCCATGGACTCAACATTAGTCATAAAGAACTCACATACTTATTGCAAAAATCTACAAGCCATCAAAACCAAAGCACTACGCATGCTCCTAGGGGATAGATTGGTAGGAAAAGACCATCGCTCATCCCGACCGCCACTCATAAGGAGGACAATCAAATAACACCTCATGTTTCAAATTTGTTACATAACGTTTACCATACGTGCATGCTCTGGGATTTTCAAACTTCAACACAAGAATTTCTCAAATTCACAACTACTCAACTAGCACGACTTTGATATTATCACCTCCATATCTCAAAACAATTATCAAGCATCTAACTTTTCTTAGTATTCAGAACACTCATAAGAAAGTTTTTACTATTTTTGTATACCTAGCATATTATTATTAAGAAAATTACCATGCTATTTAAGACTCTCAAAATAATCTAAGTGAAGCATGAGAGATCAATAGTTTCTTTAAAACAAATCCACCACCGTGCTCTAAAAGATATAAGTGAAGCACTAGAGCAAAACTATATAGCTCAAAAGATATAAGTGAAGCACATAGAGTATTCTAACAAATTCCAATTCATGTATGGCTCTCTCAAAAGGTTTGTACAGCAAGGATGATAGTGGTAAACTAAAAAGCAAAGATGCAAATAATACAAGACGCTCCAAGCAAAACACACATCATGTAGTGAATAAAAATATAGCTCCAAGTAAAGTTACCGATGGAAGTGGACGAAAGAGGGGATGCCTTCCGGGGCATCCCCAAGCTTTGACTTTTTGGTGTCCTTGGATTATCTTGGGGGTGCCATGGGAATCCCCAAGCTTAGGCTCTTTCCACTCCTTGTTCCATAATCCATCAAAAGATTTCACCCAAAACTTGAAAACTTCACAACACAAAACTCAACAGAAATCTCGTGAGCTCCGTTGCGAAAAACAAAAGACCACTTCAAGGTACTGTAATGAACTCATTCTTTATTTATATTGGTGTTAAACCTACTCTATTCCAACTTCTCTATGGATTATAAAACATTTTACTAGCCATAGATTCATCAAAATAAGCAAACAACACGAAAAACAGAATCTGTCAAAAACAGAACAGTCTGTAGTAATCTGTAACTAACGCAAACTTCTGAAACTCCAAACATTCAGCAAAAATAGGACGACCTAG
>JAHIAM010005143.1:0-47775 GCA_021605205.1 Aegilops longissima
GCCACCTCGAGCCGCTGCTGATCCGCCGGATCTGAGATCCACGCTGTTGACTTCTCCTCCCCGATATTTTCGCCTAAGTCTTTATTTCGTGATAATTTGTTGCATTTTTCGTGCCATAACTCTGCACCTGTGGGTCTGCTTTGCAGGCGTGTAGTACGTCAAAATGTTCGCCTCGAAGAGTAGATCATTTCATCTCATTGAATCATTTTCATTTGAGCTCATCTTGATTCCCGAAATTCTGTTAAAAGAGGGCTATGTGATGTTAGTTTCTGTTTCTTAACAGAACATGCACTTTTGTCATTTTTGCCATGATTGATGTGTGCATCCTATGAATTTGAGTCCTACATGTGTTTTCTAATATGCCATGCCATCGTTACAGGGGTGTATGCCATGTATTTTTGTGATCTCCGTGGTGACTAGCACAAGCATGCAAACTAGGCTTCCTGATGTTGCTGATTTCAGCCCCTGTTTTGCTGATATTTTTATGCCATGTTAACTTGATGCTACCGAGAGATCCATGCATATTTTGAGATACTTCAGTAAGGATGTTTTGAACATATGGTTATGTTCTATCCATCCATGCCTTTGTTTGCAATTATGGAGTGCCATAGCTTGAGTCAATCGAGCTCTACTTTTGCTATAAAATGTTTCCTGGCAGATTGTTTACATGTTATTCAATTTTGCCAAGGTTGTTGTGGTTGATCCGTGTATGCTATGATGTTGTTCTTGCCATGTATAACTTCTATGCCATGTCTTCTTGATGTATGTATGCTTAGTTTATCATGAAATGCTCTGTAGTGAGTGCATCGAGCTCTTAAACATGCCTACTTGTTATCTGTTTTTGTCATGCCCTGTTGCTGAATCTGTTAACGAAACTTGCTATTTTGACATGGGTGTTATTATATTTTCTGATCCTTTTTGGCTCATGGTCAGTAAGGGACTTTTGTTCTATGCTTTGAGTAGATTCATGCCATGCCTTGTTTTGCTATTATAAGTTCCTGTAGCATGTTGTTTGCTGCTCAACATTGCTTCCTCGATGCTGTTTCGCCATGTTCAAGAATTTCACTAAGTCTGTGAAGCTGATATATTTTGCACTTTTGCCATGCTTGTTTGGACCTGTTATGTTGCGAATTAGTCGTAGCTCAGTGATCATCTTTTGTCAAGCGTCTTGAGTAGATCACTTCCATGTGCTTTGTTGGTACGTTTGGGTGCAGTAGCTTAATTTCTTGTTGCTTGCTAAGTGGCATCATGCTGTTAATGGCAGATTTGTGCCATTCTTGTTTTGCTTGTCATTTGCAAACCGTGCATCCGATTCCGGTGATCTTTATATCGATTTCAACCGAAATCATCTCACATTTCCAGCGGCATACTTGGTTTGCCAAGTTGATGCCTGGTTCATCATTTTCCTTCCGAGCACGATACGCATTGCATATCACATCTCGCATATCATGCCATGTTTTGCATCATGTTGTTTGTGCATTGCACCGTGATTTATTGTGGTTCCTTTGTTTGTGTTCTTGCTTTGGGTAGAGCCGAGACGAGTACGTGAACGAGGAACCTGTTGAGAACGCCACGAGGATCAAGCTTTCGACAACTCGAGAACTTTGCGTGCAAGATGACCATAACCTCGAAATCACTTCTATCTTTGCTATGCTAGATGCTCGCTTCTTTGCTATGCCTATGCTACGATGCCTATCACTTGCTATATCATGCCACCCATATTGCCATGTCAGCCCCTAACCATCCTTTCCTAGCAAACCGCTGATTGGCTATGTTACCGCTTTGCTCAGCCCTCTTATAGCGCTGCTAGTTGCGGTGAAGATGAAGTTTGTTCCTTGTTGAACATGGAGATGTTGTTCCTTGTTGGAACATGTTTACTTGTTGGGGATATCACAATATATCTGCTATAATTAATGCATCTATATACTTGGTAAAGGGTGGAAGGCTCGGCCTTATGCCCGGTGTTTTGTTCCACTCTTGCCACCCTAGTTTCCGCCATACCGTGTTATGTTCCTTGATTTCGCGCTCCTTACACGGTTGGGTGATTTATGGGACCCCTTGACAGTTCGCTTTGAATAAGACTCTCCAAAGAAGGCCCAACTTTGGTTTTACCATTTGCCACCTAAGCCTTTTTCCCCGGTTTTCGCGAGCCCGAGGGTCATCTTTATTTTAACCCCCGACCAGTGCTCCTTCGAGTGCTGGTCCCAACTGAGCTGATCGCGGGGCCACCACGGGAAACTCGAGGCTTGGTTTTACTCAGAGCTAGTCTCATCCGGATGTGCCTCGAGAACGAGATATGTGCAGCTCCTATCGGGATTTGTCGGCACAATCGGGCGGCTTTGCTGGTCTTGTTTTATTGCTGTCGAAATGTCTTGTAGTCCGGGATTCCGAGATTGATCGGGTCTTCCCGTAGAAGGAATATCCTTCGCTGACCGTGAGAGCTTATAATGGGCTGTTGGGACACCCCGCAGGGTATTATCTTTCAAAGCCGTGCCCGCTGTTATGAGGCGATGGGAATTTGTTAATGTCCGTTGTAGAAAACCCAAGTTGACCTTAATTAAAATACACATCAATCAAGGTGTAACGTGATGGTCTCTTCTCGGCGGAGTCCGGAAGTGAACACGGTGTTGGAGTTATGTTTGACGAAGTAGTTCAGATCACTTCTTGATCGCTACTAGCTTCACGATCGCGCTTTGCCTCTCTTCTCGCTCTCTTTTGCGTAATGTAGCCACCATATATGCTAGTCGCTGTCGCAGCTCCACCTCACAACTCTGTCCTTCCTATAAGCTTAAATAGTCTTGATCTCGCGGTGTGAGATTGCTGAGTCCCCGTGACTCACAGATTCTACCAAAACAGTTGCAGTGCCGACGATGCCAAGGTGTGACGAACCGAGCTCAAGTGGGAGTTCGACGAGGAACGTGGTCGTTATTATGTGTCTTTTCCCGATGATCAGAGTGGAGCTCAGCTTGGGACGATCGGGATCCTGTAGCATTTGGGGTAGTCTTCTTTTATTTTGGTTCCGTAGTCGGACCTTGAGTGTATCTGAATGATGGATGTTTATTTATGTATTGTGTGAAGTGGCGATTGTAAGCCAACTATGTATCTCTTTCCTTATGTATTACATGGGTTGTGTGAAGATTACCTCACTTATGACATTGCTTTCAATGCGGTTATGCTCTAAGTCGTGCTTCGACACGTGGGAGATATAGCCGCATCGAGGGCGCTAAGTTGGTAATCGAGCCATCCCCGACTTAGGAGCCCTCGCTTGATTGTTTGTCATGCGTTGTTGAGTCTAGAACAAAAATGTTTTGAGTCTTAGGATTATATATATCGAGAGTAGGATTCTTTTACTCCCCAGTCCCTTCGTCCGCCTCGTGAGGTCTCCCGACGAGAAGTTTTGACTCTTCTCTCCTCAAATTTCACTAAATTTTTTTAGGATCACGCTGGTATCTTGGAATCGCTCCGATGGTTTTGTGACGAGAACATTGTTCTTGGTGCCTCCCGACATTTAGGGTTGTGGCAGTGTCCCGGGAGTTGAGCTCCGAGGTGTTGTCGCCACAATTTTATCGCTGCAGTTCGAATACCTGAGTTTTACCGACATCGAAATCTCTTTTGTACAGCTTGTTGGTGAGATAACCCCGATAACCCAAAGATCGGGCGAGCTCGAGTATTGCCATGACTCGATAACGGATGCTTTTCAAGGTCGAGGTACACGATTTCAAGGTTTCTTGGTTATGTGTTGACGGATGGATACAAATGATCTAGGTATTGTTAGTTTGGGTGATATATTTTGTGTCCTGTATCCCCAACACCAGATTGCATAATCAGAAAGTTTCGAGTTTATAGGTGGGATTCAAGTAGCTCTTAGCATTTCTTCCCGCAGATATTTGGTTTGTGATTGGGTAATCCTTACCACTTATTTGTTCCAATGTACTTTGTTATTTTTTTTCATCAACCCTTAATCAAGTGGCTTTCACCTTAATGGACGGTGATGTTAACTTTGGAATTCATTCGCTCATCCTTGTTCAATGTTTATTGTGAAGACTATATGTTGCAATTTCTATCCGTTGATTCAACTTGTCTATCTGTCTCATCAAGTGCTAACGGATGTCACCTCTTCAGATGGCTCCGCCAACACGCCCGAATCCGGAACGCAATGATGGGAATCACCGAACCTCCACCTCCACCTCCGCCTCCCGGAGGCTGGCAAGCTATCATGGCAGCCACCAATGCCAATGCTCGATGATTTTGCAACTCTTGCAAGAGCGCACCAAGGGCAAGGCAATCAAGGAAATCAAGGTCAAGGCAACAACCAGCCGCACTTTGCTACCCTCGCCGGTTCCTCGCTAATCAGCCAAGTCTTTCGGTTTACGTCGAGGCCACGACGCCGACGATTGGCTTGTGGACATCTTTGAACATTTTGAATGTAGCAATGTCGACCTGAGGACTTTGTCAAGTTTGCATCGCTTCAACTCAAGGACCAAGCTGCCGAGTGGTACCAAGAATACAAAGATTCCAGAGGAGGTCGGTCATTACCTGGGATGAGTTCCGCCGAGATTTCAGAGCTCACCACATTCAAAGTGTTGTTGAGAGCAAGCGTGAGGAGTTCCGCAATCTCAAGCAAGGCAACATGTCTGTGTATCAATACAATATCCAGTTCCGTAAACTCGCCGCTTTGCTAAGCAAGACGCCCCGATGAAAAGAGTATGATCTATCAATTCAGAGGTGGTCTCAGAGAAGATCTGCAATTAGCTCTCGTGCTTTTTGAGCCGTAAAAGTATGATGAATTCTACAACATGGCATCAAGCAAGAAGCTGCCCAGCTCAAATGTGAGGCTTCTAAGAAGAGAATCAGGATGCAGTTCAGTCTTCTTCTTCCTCTCAAGTGGCAGCTAAGCAGCAGAAGTTCTACCTTCCTCCTCCTCCGCTCCACAGCCTTTATCGCAGAAGAACTCAGGTGGTCGTGGATCTTCCCACCCACCAACCCAAGCTATCGTAACAAGTCTAATTCTCAAGCTCCAAGGTCAAATGCTCCTTACCACCGTCCGCCTCAGAGGTGACTTGCAACAAATGTCAGCAGAAGGTCACTATGCTAACAAGTGCTTCAACCAAAGGCGCCTTCCGCCTCCTCCTCCCGTGAAATCTTCCAAGAATGCAAGGGTCAAGCATAATCCCAAGCATGCCAAGGTGAATATGATGAATGCAGCTCAAGCGGAGGAATCTATCGATGTGATAATGGGTAATCTTCCGCTAATGATATTCCCGCAAAAGTTTTATTTGATATCGTGCATCGATTCTTTCATGTCATATCCTTTTGCATCAAAGCACAATTTTGACACAGAGGAATTACCTAAAGCATTGCAAGTTATTTCTCCGGCTAAGCGCTTGAGCTCTAGCATGATGGTTCAATGTCGGTATCAAGATGGGCGATTATAGATTTCTGCTAAACCAATTGTCCTTGGTGACTCGGATATTGATCTTATTCTGGATGGGATGGCTTTTCAAAGACAAAGCTCAGCTTGATTGTGCTGCTGTGGAAATTCAATTGACTCACTCTTCTAATGATGTGATCATCTATGCCGCCGTGATGAAACCATTCGGTTGTTTTCTCTCAATGAGAAGGGCGAATTGAATGCTATCTCTCGATTCCAAATGCTTGTGAGTACCAAGATGTCTTTCCGTAAGAGCTTCCGGTATGCCTCCTCATCGCCGCTTGAATTCGTATCGATCTTGAGCCCGCATCGAACCCGCTTGCAAGCGCCCATACAAGCTTGGACCTAATGAGCTGAAGGAATTGAAGAAGCAGCTCGATGAACAAGAGCGCCTGGGTTTGATCGACCGAAGTTCATCTCCTTGGGGTTGTGGTGTTCTTTTGTCCGAAGAAGGATGGCACGGACCGACTGCAAGGCCGACATCGCCCATTGAATAAGAAGACAATCAAGAACAAGTATCCACTTCCCAACATCAATGAGCTTTTCGAGCAACTCAAAGGTGCTAAAGTGTTCTCCAAGCTTGACCTTCAGATGGGTTATCATCGATTCACATTCGTGAACAAGATATTCCCAAGACAAGATTCGTAATGCTTTGGTTCTTATGAATATACCGTCATGTCTTTCGCCTTGTCAATGCTCCTCCAACATTCTCTCGGATGATGAACTTCATCTTCAACCCCTACACCAATGAATTCTTCTTGGTCTATCTTGATGATATTTCGGTCTTCTCCAAGAATAAGAAGGATCATGCCAAACATTTGCGATTGGTGCTCGACAAGCTCAGAGAGTATCAATTCTATGCGAAGTTTTCCAAATGTGAATTTTGGCTTGATGAAGTGCTTTACCTTGGTCATATCATCTCCGCCAAGGGCATCACTGTTAATCCCGAGAAGGTGTCCGCAGTTGTGAATTGGGAACCTCCTCAGAATGTCAAGCAGCTTCGCAGTTTTCTTGGTCTTGCAAGCTATTGCCGAAGATTCGTTGAGAATTTCTCTAAGATTGCAAAGCCTCTTTCCAACCTCCTCCAGAAGCATGTGAAGTATGTCTGGTCTCCTGAGTGTGACGTTGCTTTCAATACTCTCAAAGAGAAACTCGTCACAGCTCCCTGTCTTGACTCCTCCTGATGAATCCAAGCCATTCAAGTTTCTCGTGATGCTTCTCTTCAAGGTCTCGTGCTGTGTTAATGCAAGAGAAGAGAGTTGTGGCCTATACCTCTCGCCACCTGAAGCCCAACGAAAAGAACTACCCCACTCACGATCTTGAGTTGGCGGCAGTTGTCCATGCATTGATAACATGGAGACATCTCTTGTTGGGAAGGAAAGTGGACATATTCACCGATCACAAGAGCCTCAAGTATATCTTCACTCAACCCAACCTCAACCTCAGGCAAACTCGATGGGTCGAAATGATTCAAGAGTACAACCCAAGTATTAAATATACTCTGGGCAAGGCCAATGTGATTGCAGATGCTTTGAGCAGGAAAGCTTACTACAACAGTTTAATCCTCAAGCCCTTCCAACCAGATCTTTGTGAAGCCTTCCGCAAGCTGAATCTTCAAGTTGTTCCTCAAGGCTTTCTTGCCAACCTCATAGTCTCTCCTACTTTGGAAGATCAGATCCGTGAGGCTCAACTCCTGGATACCATGGTGAAAAAGGTGAAACGTGGTATCGACAAGGGCATTTCCAAATACAAGTGCTTCCACATTGATGACAAAGATACTCTTTTCTTCGAGGACCGGATTGTGGTTCCTAAGGGTGATCTACGTAAAGTCATTATGAACGAGGCACACAATTCCCTTCTATCCATTCATCCCGAAGTACGAAGATGTACCATGACCTCAAGCAGTCATATTGGTGGACTCGAATGAAGCGAGAAATTGCTCAATTCGTGAATGAGTGTGATGTCCGCAGAAGAGTGAAAGCAGAACACCAACGACCAGCTGGTCTCCTCCAACCTCTTGCTATTCCGTAATGGAAGTTTGATCATATTGAAATGGACTTCGTGACTGGTTTTCCAAAGTCCAAGCGTGGAAATGATGCTATCTTTGTTGTCATTGACAAGCTTACTAAAGTGGCTCATTTTCTTCCTATCAAAGAATCTATCACAGCAGCTCGCTTGGCAGAGCTATACACATCCAGATTGTCTCCTTGCACGGCATTCCACAAGTGATCTCTTCGCACCGTGGCAGCATCTTTACCTCCAAGTTTTGGGATTCTTTTCAAGGCCATGGGCACCAACATTCGCTTTTAGCACAGCTTTCCATCCTCAAACAAGTGGCCAAGTCGAGCGAGTCAATCAAATCCTTGAAGATATGCTCGTGGCTTGTGTCATTTCCTTCGTATGAAGTGGGAAGATTGTCTTCCATATGCCGAGTTCTCCTACAACAACAGCTTCCTGTTTAGTTCGGCAAGGCCCCATTCGAAATTTTCTATGGCGTAAAGTGTCGATTCTCTCAATTGGTCGAGAGATGTGAACGCCAACTTCTTGGCAACGACTTGATCGCAGGTCAAGAAATGTGCAAAGTCATTCGTGAGAATCTCAAAGCCGCATAATCGCGCGTAAGAGCTATTATGATGACAAGCACCGTGATGTGGCTTTTGAAATCGGAGACCATGTCTACCTCCGCTCTCCAATGAAAGGCACTCGCCGCTCGTATCAAAGGGAAGCTTGCCCCTAGATACGTGGGTCCTTTCAAGATCATTGGCAAAAGAGGCGATCTCGCCTATCAACTTGAGCTTCCGTCCAACTTCGCGAACGCACGATGTGTTTCATGTGTCACAGCTTCGCAAGTGCTTCAAGACTCGAGCGCACTATCAACTTCAAGAAATTGACCTTCAAGAAGATCTCTTATCATGAGCACCCTGCTTCTATTCTTGAAGAAACCGAGCGCAAGACTCGCAACAAGTCAATCAAATTCCTGAAAGTGAAGTGGTCACACCATTCAACCGAGAAGCCACCGGGAGCGCGAGGATCACCTCCGCTCCAATATCCGAGTTCTTTCAGTCCTAGATCTCGGACGAGATCCTCTTGTAGTGGTGGAGTGTTGTAACACCCGGATGTAACTTTCCATATTTGTAACTCCAACTCTTGCCATTTTCGCATTGTGATATGATATTCCTCCGTGGTTGGGTTTTGTCTTCGCTTTTGCATTTTGTCCATGTCATGCATTTCATATCATGTCATCATGTGCATCGCATTTGCATACGTGTTCGCCTCATGATTCCGAGCATTTTCCCGCTGTCCGCTTTTGCAATCCGCACTCCTATGTCCCCGGCGCCCCTTTTACGCTTTTTCCGTGAGCGGTACTAAACTTTCTCGAATGGACCGAGGTTTGTCAAGTGGCCTTGGTACACCACCGTAGACCACCGTCAAGTTTCGGGTCATTTGGAGCTCGTTTGGTACTCCAACGGTTAACTGCACTCTCGCAAAGGCCTCTTTAAGTTGCAGCCCAACACCCTCCAAAATAGCCCAATAACCCATCTAAGTCACTTCCATGCTCTCCATCGTCGGATCACGATCGTGGGCTAAAAACACACCTCATTTGGAGCTTCCTAGCTCCTTCTACCTATAAATATGCATCTCCTCCAAATCCGGATCAATTCCACCCTAACCCTAGCTCCCCGCTCCTCCTCGGCCGGACACGTCCGACGGCGCCGGACGCTGTCGCCGCGCAGGCAAGAGCCAACCAGGGCTGCCACGTGCCCCGGTCCCCAGCTACGCCGCCCGACCAAGGCCAGCCGCTGGGCCCAGCGACGCCCTCCCGCCGCCTGGCCCGAGCCCGAGCCGCTTCGCCGCCGCTGCCGCCGCCGCCGCCACGGTGGCTGGATCGCCACGCCCCGAGTTTCGCCACCGCCCGGCTGCTCTCCTCCGCCGCCGCCGCCCAACTGTCTGCCATCCTCGGCTGCCCGCGCCGCCGGCGCCGCCCGCGCCCTCCTCGGCCGCCCTCTCCTCCGGCCCGAGTCCCGCGAGCCGCCGCCACTCGAGCCGCTGCTGATCCGCCGGATCTGAGATCCACGCGGTTGACTTCTCCTCCCCGATATTTTCGCCTAAGTCTATTTCGTGATAATTTGTTGCATTTTCATCGTGCCATAACTTTGCACCTGCGGGTCTGCTTTCGGCGCGTAGTATGTCAAAATGTTCGCCTCAAGAGTAGATCATTTCATCTCATTGCATCATTTTCATTTGAGCTCATCTTGATGCCCGAAATGCTGTTAAAAGAGGGCTATGTGATGTTAGTTTCTGTTTCTTAATAGAACATGCACTTTTGTCATTTTTGCCATGATTGATGTGTGCATCCTATGAATTTGAGTCCTACATGTGTTTTGTAATATGCCATGCCATCTTTACAGGGGTGTATGCCATGTATTTTTGTGATCTCCATGGTGACTAGCACAAGCATGCAAACTAGGCTTCCTGATGTTGCTGATTTCAGCCCCTGTTTTGCTGATATTTTTATGCCATGTTAACTTGATGCTACCGAGAGATCCATGCATATTTTGAGATACTTCAGTAAGGATGTTTTGAACATATGGTTATGCTCTATCCATCCATGCCTTTGTTTGCAATTATGGAGTGCCATAGCTTGAGTCAATCGAGCTCTACTTTTGCTATAAAATGTTTCCTGGCAGATTGTTTACATGTTATTCAATTTTGCCAAGGTTGTTGTAGTTGATCCGTGTATGCTATGATGTTGTTCTTGCCATTTATAATCTTCTATGCCATGTCTTCTTGATGTAGGTATGCTTAGTTTATCATGAAATGCTCTGTAGTGAGTGCATCGAGCTCTTAAACATGCCTACTTGTTATCTGTTTTGTCATGCCCTGTTGCTGAATCTGTTAACGAAACTTGCTATTTTGACATGGGTGTTATTATATTTTCTGATCCTTTTTGGCTCATGGTCAGTAAGGGACTTTTGTTCTATGCTTTGAGTAGATTCATGCCATGCCTTGTTTTGCTATTATAAGTTCCTGTAGCATGTTGTTTCGTTGCTCTGAACATTGCTTCCTGATGCTGTTTCTGCCATGTTCAGTAATTTCACTAAGTCTGTGAAGCTGATATATTTTGCACTTTTGCCATGCTTGTTTGGACCTGTTATGTTGCGAATTAGTCGTAGCTCAGTGATCATCTTTTGTCAAGCGTCTTGAGTAGATCACTTCCATGTGCTTTGTTGGTACGTTTGGGTGCAGTAGCTTAATTTCTTGTTGCTTGCTAAGTGGCATCATGCTGTTAATGGCAGATTTGTGCCATTCTTGTTTTGCTTGTCATTTGCAAACCGTGCATCCGATTCCGATGATCTTTATATCGATTTCAACCGAAATCATCTCACCTTTCCAGCGCATACTTGGTTTGCCAGTTGATGCCTGGTTCATCATTTTCCTTCCGAGCACGATACGCATTGCATATCACATCTCGCATATCATGCCATGTTTTGCATCATGTTGTTTGTGCATTGCACCGTGATTTATTGTGGTTCCTTTGTTTGTGTTCTTGCTTTGGGTAGAGCCGGAGACGAGTACGTGAACGAGGAACCTGTTGAGAACGCTTACGAGGATCAAGCTTTGACAACTCGAGAACTTTGCGAGCAAGATGACCATACCCTCGAAATCACTTCTATCTTTGCTATGCTAGATGCTCGCTCTTTTGCTATGCCTATGCTACGATGCCTATCACTTGCTATATCATGCCACCCATATTGCCATGTCAGCCCCTAACCATCCTTTCCTAGCAAACCGTTGATTGGCTATGTTACCGCTTTGCTCAGCCCTCTTATAGCGCTGCTAGTTGCGTGAAGATGAAGTTTGTTCCTTGTTGAACATGGAGATGTTGTTCCTTGTTGGAACATGTTTACTTGTTGGGGATATCACAATATATCTGCTATAATTAATGCATCTATATACTTGGTAAAGGGTGGAAGGCTCGCCTTATGCCCGGTGTTTTGTTCCACTCTTGCCACCCTAGTTTCCGCCATACCGTGTTATGTTCCTTGATTTCGCTCCTCACACGGTTGGGTGATTTATGGACCCCTTGACAGTTCGCTTTGAATAAGACTCTCCAGAAGGCCCAACTTTGGTTTTACCATTTGCCACCTAAGCCTTTTTCCCCCGGGTTTTCGCGAGCCCGAGGGTCATCTTTATTTTAACCCCCGACCAGTGCTCCTTCGAGTGCTGGACCGAATCGAGCTATCATGGGCCACCACGGGAAACTCGAGGCTTGGTTTTACTCGTAGCTAGTCTCATCCGGATGTGCCCTGAGAACGAGATATGTGCAGCTCCTATCGGGATTTGTCGGCACAATCGGGCGGCTTTGCTGGTCTTGTTTTATTGCTGTCAAAATGTCTTGTAGTCCGGGATTCCGAGATTGATCGGGTCTTCCCGGTAGAAGGAATATCCTTCATTGACCGTGAGAGCTTATAATGGGCTGTTGGGACACCCCGCAGGTATTATCTTTCAAAGCCGTGCCCGCATGTTATGAGGCGATGGGAATTTGTTAATGTCCGTTGTAGAAAACCCGGTTGACCTTAATTAAAATACACATCAATCAAGGTAGGTAACTGTGATGGTCTCTTCTCGGCGGAGTCCGGAAGTGAACACGGTGTTGGAGTTATGTTTGACGAAGTAGTTCAGATCACTTCTTGATCGCTACTAGCTTCACGCATCGCGCTTTGCCTCTCTTCTCGCTCTTTTGCGTAATGTAGCCACCATATATGCTAGTCGCTGCGCAGCTCCACCTCACAACTCTGTCCTTCCTATAAGCTTAAATAGTCTTGATCTCGCTGGTGTGAGATTGCTGAGTCCCGTGACTCACATATTCTACCAAAACAGTTGCAGTGCCGACGATGCCAGCAGGTGACGAACCGAGCTCAAGTGGGAGTTCGACGAGGAACGTGGTCGTTATTATGTGTCTTTTCCTCGATGATCGTGAGTGGAGCTCAGCTTGGGACGATCGGGATCTGTGAGCATTTGGGGTATCTTCTTTATTTTGGTTCCGTAGTCGGACCTTGAGTGTAATCTGAATGATGGATGTTTATTTATGTATTGTGTGAAGTGGCGATCGAAGCCAACTATGTATCTCTTTCCTTATGTATTACATGGGTTGTGTGAAGATTACCTCACTTGCGACATTGCTTTCAATGCGTTATGCTCTAAGTCGTGCTTCGACACGGGAGATATAGCCGATCGAGGGCGCTACGCTCGGGTTTGCCTACCCGTAGTCCATTACTCCGACAGTAGTCCCCGAAGCTGGGGAGGCGCCGAGGGCAGCCCGTCGAGGAGCCTCGACAGCTTCATCCCTTCGATGGAAGAATCTGGACTCGGCCCGCCGTCTCCATCTGGAGTCGGCCTTGCAGGGGGCCGTCTCGCTCTTCAAAGGTTTCGAAGGTCGCAGCGGGATCCGGGCGGCGTGCTCGATAAGCTTCCGGCAGCCGCTTCGTCATGGGCCGCCACGCGACGCCACGCGCAGGCAGGCTACCGCCAGCCCACGCGTGATAAGACAGGCCCGTCAAAGGGCCCGCCACTACTTTGCCCGGCGGCGCAGCAGCGGATCCGCTGCGATCGTCGCGGCGGGCGGGGTTTCACGCTGTTATCGCGCCGCAGAACGCTGTGGGTTAAATCGGGGCGTGGGGACGGGCGCAGCTTGATCCCATGCCCGCCCCTCGGCCGCAGCCCAGGTGCCTATAAGTAGGTGGGGGAGGGAGGGGTGGCGACGCACGCGCACTCTCTCATCCCCGCGCCTCGCCTCGTCTTCTTCCTCGCCCACCGCGCGAAGCCTCGCTTTTCCTCGCCATGAGATGAGCTCCTCATCGCCGGGCTGGCTCCCACCGCAAGGCTCCGGCGTGGTGGGACGGCTCCATCATCGACGACGACATAATCGAATTCTTCACAAACGCGCCGCATCCCGGTACCTAGTGCGGGCTCAGGCCACGAGGAGGGCGTAAATCACGCCGGCGCCGGAGGAGGGCGAAGGGTGATTTTCCGTCAGACCTCATGCGCTGGCTAGGGCTGCCGTGAGCGGCTTCTTCCACGCGTTTGAGTTCTTCGGCTCCTACCGCACCACCTCACCCCCAACACGGTGGTGTTGCTGGCCGCCTTTCATCCTTATGCGAAGGTTTTTTGAGTTCTCCCCACCATCGAGCTGTGGGGAATTCTTCCAAGCCGGCTCGGGACCCACGCCGCTCAAGGCCGGCTCTCAGGCGGCACGCTCATCGCTAAGAGGAGGCCGGTGCCCGAGAACCCTTTCCTGCCATCCCCTCATCAAGTCGGTGAAGATGTGGCAGCGCCATATTTCTACGCCAAGAAGGTCGCCTCGATGGCGATCATGGTCAACTTGCCGCCCCACGTGGCGGCGAATCTGGCGGGTCGACCCACCAGCTGGTCCCACAGGCCCGGACGCCGACCTCGCAGCACCGCCACCGTCGCTGCTGGGTTCACAGAATGATACAATCGGAGGGCCTGACTGGGCAGACATGCTGGCCGCCTTCGGGCGCGCCGAGTTCTCCCTCTTCAAGGCCGACCTCATCTGATCTGCCAGATGAGCGGCCGTCGGGATCCCAGCCGGCTGTGCTCCAAGGACATGCCCACGCGGAGGTGGTGGACACGGTGAACTTCTTGGCGAACTGCGACCTTACGGAGGAGTGGCATTTCGGCAAGGAGCCATACTCGCGCGCCAATCCCCCGCCGTTGGTAAGTCGTCTCTTGCTTCTCTGTTTCCTTCCTTAGCCGTATCCGGCTCTTACTTTCCTTGGTCTCTTCTGACTCAGAATCCTCTCATGCCGCCCTCGACCGGCGTCCCCGACCGGGCGGAGAGCGACGCCGACGACCCCGACTTGGGCGTGGCGGCGATGGAGGCCGACGCCGAGGGAGGGGGAGGGGCCGACGACTTCAGGCCCTCAGCCACTTTTGCAGACTGGCCCGATGATTTGTCGCCTCGCCGCCAGCAGAGAGCCGGCCATCCAGGCGCGAGCTCCTCCGCCGCCTTGGGGGGTCGAGGCGGCGCGAAGAAGCGCCCGGCCGGGCCGAGTCAGCCAAGCGGCCAGGCCAAGTCAGCCAAGCGGCCAGGCCAAGAAATTCAGGGAGCGGCCGCGACTCAGCCAAGAAGCGTCGCAAGGCTAACCGCCTGCAAGGAGGTGAAGAAACCACCGCTGGTCTCCGCGTAAGTATCTTTTTATTCTGTCTTGTTTTCTTCGGTTCGCCTTGCCCGAGTCTTCTCATGTCCTTTTTTCTCATCAGGGCTCCCTCACTTTGGAGAGGGTCGCCGCCTCCGCCATGGGGTCGGCGGAGACGCCCGCCAGCGATCGGGCGGGTTGACTGCGGCGCCCTCCGGGAGGCAACAGAGCGGAATGCGCAGGAGAAGCGCGACGAGGAGGATTCCGCCCGCCGAGAGAAGGCGGAGGCCGAGAAGGCGGTTGAAGCCGCTGCTGCAGCAAAAAGGTAAACCGAGGAGGCCGCGCGCCTTCAGTCGGCGCTGCTCGTCACTCCGCTGAGCTCAGCGCCACCACCTCCGGAGTTCACGGGGCAGTCGGAGGGAGTCGGCGGTGAGGTCCCCGTCACAGGGAGGGAAGGCGGCGAGGTCTCTTCGCCGGGCGCAACCGCGCCACCTCCGCCCCGCAGCCCGAGGTCGCGAGGCAAACAGCCGGGCGGACCCACCCGCGTTGGCCGACCGATGACGGAAGCATGGCGCAGCTGCTTCTTCAAGTCGCCTCGCCAGCGCGGCGCCGTCTTGAGAAGGCGACCTCGGCGCCGCGCCCCTTGGAGACCGGCGCCGCCAGCTCGGCCATCCCGACGCAGAGGTGACAAGCGCCGTGCCCGTTGGGTGGGTGCGAGGAGGTGGCACGGGCCTGCTGAACACGGCTGAAGGTGACGCCCTCCAGAACCTTTCCAAGGCGCACCTGGCGTCGCGATCCGCCGTGCGGGTATGTTTCATTTCCGAATTTTCTCTTGATCTTCTCTGTGGGGGCGCGCTAGCGCACCCACTGGGTGTAGTCCCCGAGTTTCGGGTCGGCTGCTGAGCAGGCGGCCCGGAACTTTATTTGCTTACTTCCAAGTTTTTATCTGTGTCTGGAATCCTTGTTATAGGAATATCACAACCTCCGTGCTACCGCCTTCAGCCGCAACGTTGAAGAGCTGAACAAGCGGGTTGCTGACCTGGCGAGGAGCCGAGGTGAGTTTTCTTCTTCGCGGGGGTGCGCTTGCGCACCCGCGGGCTGTAGTCCCCGAGATTGGGCGATCGCTGCGCAGCCGGGCCGGATCTTCCGGCGTCTTCTTAACCGACGACTTCGCCCTTCTTCTTTTTTTTATTCTTCGAGTCCAACGCCGCTCTGCTGGGGCAGCTGGTACGGCCGAGACCGCTTTGCGCGCCAAAGAGGAGGAGGCGGCAAGCTCGCCGCAGAAGCGCGACCTGCCGCTACGCAGTGGCGGAGCAGAGGGAGCTGCTGGCGGCGCGGGCTGAGGCGGAGAAGAAAGAGCCGCCCCTAGCCGAATTTGAGAGCGAAGGCCCGCCGGGCCGATAGGGAAGCGCAGCTGACCGGCTTCCATGAAATCAAGATATCGCCGATGGTGAGTTTGCTTTTACTCTTTTGGGTTGCCGACTCCTGTTTTTTCTGACTTGCGTTTTCTTCTTCTTGGCAGACTTCTTCCCTGGTCACACGCAGGCGGCCAATCAGGCCATCGAGGCCGAACGCGAGGCGCGGAGGGCAGGTGGCGCCGAGATCGCAGCCAATGCCCCCTGGACCCTTGACGAGCAGCTCCTGAGCATTGAGGCTCGTCTGCGGCCGGCACATCGGATGCTGTGCCGTCTTCAGTGTGTCGGGGCCCAGGCGATTGCTGCCCTGTGGTCGGACATGCCGGTTCTGCGCACTCCCAGCCGGACCGCCGACTGGCTGGAGGTCGCGGCTGGGCGTCTTGAGGCTTGGAAGGGCTCCGCGGCTCGGGCTGGAGCTCGCCGAGCCTCGAGTTCGCCAAGGCATGGTATCCAGGCTCGACCTGGACGGCTGGCAGCTGCTCCGCCGAAGCCCAGCGGAGCTGCAGCCACTTGAGGGCGCCTCGTCGAGCGTGCGGCGACGATCGCCGACTACACGGACACCAGTGTCTTCGTCCCCGAGCGGGCTGAAGACGGTGGGGAAGCACCGCCGGAGTGGTTCGGGATGAACCCGGACTACGGCGAGGACTCGGCGGAGGTGATCGACTCCAGCACCGAGGATGAAGACGAGGCGGAGGACGGAGACGGCATGGAGGTGCCAGAAGACGGAGCGGGCGGCCAGCCTCAGCTCGACCGCGCCTCCAAAGCAATGAGCCACACCCATCTCGAGCCACCACTGCCGAGACGATCAAACCGAGACTCGCCCAGCCACCGCCCGACGCCTCGACGCCGCCGCCCCGCCTTCCAACCCCATTCGCTGCCTAGGTCAAGTGCTTGGCTACTTTGAGAAGGCAAGTACTTGGCCATTTTGAGTCGTTAAGCAAGTTGGTAGAAACGGCAAGCCGGGCTTCTTAAGAGTCGGTTTCACGAAACGGCTGGGAGCCGATTTAAACTATGTTTATGCTTTGGGTCCTTAGTCTTTTTTTCGTGGGCGCTCGCTTACCTTACTCCTGCCCACCAAACAGTCGCTCTGAAGCTGCGGCTTCGACAGAGATTTGCTTGGGCACCGTGACGCTACTTGTCGGACTTCGTGAAGCACTTCATAGCTCAAAGCGGTGAGTCCTCGGCCGACTAGTCGAGCCCGTGCCAAACAAGCATAATAAAAGGGTAACATACCCAAAGGCATAATTTTATCATACAGATAACAAAGAGGGCAGTCCTCGAGCTCGCTTTGGGGCCCGTGAGTCTTGGTATTTCAAACACAAAAGGGTAGCGTGGTACATACCGCATCAATCAGAAAATCTTTGAGGAGATTCGATTCCATGGCCGCCCGCTTTTGCCGAGTCGTCCCTCTTGCGTGCTTTCGGGATTTCGAAAGGCCGATCGTAGTAGGAGTCTTTGCCCAGCACTTTATCGATGATGAACGATCCTTCCCAAGGCGCCGACAGCTTGTGCTGGCCGGCTGTTCGCTGGATCAGCCGGAGCACAAGGCCGCCCTCTAGGAAAGATCTTGGCTTGACCTTCTTGTTGTAGTAGCAGCGCAGACTCTGCTGGTAGATGCTGGACCAGCTGAGTGCTAGCAGCCGCCCTCTTCCAGCAGATCGACGCCGCCTTGACGCAGCTTTTCCGCTTCCTCCTCGGCGCATATGGTGACTCGCGAGTCAAACTCTATATCCGTCGGGATGACGGCTTCGCACCAGACGCGAGGAAGAAGGTGTGAAGCCGATTGACTTGTTTGGAGTCGACGCAGACTCCATAGGACGATCGGCAACTCCTCGCAAAGAGCCGTCAACGCCTAGTGGTTCGACCAGACGAGGCTTGATGCCGCATAAGATGAGGCCGTTCGCTCTTCCACCTGGCCGCTTGATCATGGATAGGCAACAGACGCTAAGTCGATCGGATGCCCCCGCGTCGCGTAGAAACGAGCTGTATGCCCTTGGCTAAATTTGTGCCGTTGTCGGTGATGATGATGTGGTACGCCGCATCGAAGTCGTGATGTCGGCGATGAAAGTCACCGCCAGAGGACCATTCAACTTCTTGATGGGTTTTGCTTCTATCCACTTGGTGAACTTGTCCACCACGACAAGTAGGTGAGTTAGGCCACCTCGTGCCGCCTTGAATGGTCCCACCATGTCCAGGCCCCATAACAGCAAAGGGCCAGCGATGGGGATAGTCTTGTGCCCTGAAGCCGGCTGAAGCGGCTTGGAGCGGAACACCTGGCACCCCTTGCATTTTTGAACTAATTCCTTGGCCTCTTCTAGGGCAGTCGGCCAGAAGAAACCGTGTCGGAAGACTTTGGCGACGAGTGCTCTGGAGGCTGCATGATGGCCGCACTCGCCCTGATGGATGTCTTCAAGGATTGCTCGGCCTTGCTCTGATTCGACGCAGCGCTGGTAGACGCCGGTGACGCTGCGCCTGACCAGCTCTCTATTGACTATAGTGTAGGCTGCCGCTCGGCGTTGCACTTGCCGAGCCAAGGTTTCAACAGTTGGTAGCTCTCCGCTTACTAAAAACTTCAAGATGGGCTGGGCCCATGAGGGTGCTGCTATTTCTTCGACTGCCAGTACTGCTACTTGGACGAGGGCGGCTGGGCTGGGAGGCGGCGGGTTGGAGTCTGCAGCAGCTTGCTGAGTTGATGAAGTCCCCGGGCCGAGTACTGGAGTCTTTGCAAAGGTCGCCGCAGTCCCCGGGCCGGGTTCCGAAGTCCCCGGGCCGCTTCGACTGCCGCGTTTTTGGGGGCGTCTTCAGGATTCTTGTGCCGTCTGCCGAGGCTCTGGAGTCGGATCTGCCTTCTTCAGGGGGAGCCGGCACAAAAATGGAGTCTGACTCTAATGACGGTTTGATGGATGGCTTGAGAAGGCGCCAAGGGCGACGCCGGATGGTATTGCTGTCGGGTGGAACCGATTCTTGCTGTGGCATCCGCTGGTCGTTGTCGTTCCTTGGTACATGGAGGAATTCGCATCCCTCAAAATATCCACTCAGCTTGCACTGTAAAGCGGTAGCTCGCCATATTTGCATCTTTGGCGTCCCAGTCGCCGGATGACTGTTGGACCACCAAGTCGGAGTCGCCATAGCACAGGATCCGGCGAATGCCGAGCTCTTTGGCAAGCCGGAGCCCGTGGATGAGCGCCTCATATTCGGCGACGTTGTTGGAGGCGGCGAAATGGATCTGCAGCGCGTACTTGAGCTTGTCGCCTTTAGGGGAAGTGAGGACCACGCCGGCTCCCAAGCCGGTGCGCATCTTGGAGCCATCAAAGTGCATCCGCCAATGGGTGGAGTCGGGCGCTGGCGGCACATACTGGGTCTCGGCCCAATCGACGTGGAAGTCGGCTAGTGCTTGTGACTTGATGGCGGTGCAGGGCTGGTAAAAGATGGTGTAGGGGGCCAATTCTATGGCCCATTTGGCCACTCAGCCTGAAGCATCTCGGCTTCCGATGATCTCTGCTAGTGGGGCCGTGCAAACCACGGTGATTGGATGCTCTTGAAAGTAAGGCTTCAACTTCTTGGCGGCAAAGTGCACGTCATAACACATCTTACGGTAGTGGGGTAGTTCGCTTGGAGGTCGGCGATTACCTCGCTCGGTAATACTGCTGGTCTCGGACGGTAGCGCCTTGCCTTCCTCTTATGCGTTCAACCACAATAATCGTGTCTTGACTACCCTGCTGGTGGCGGCAATATCTGAGAGCATGGGCTCCTTTGGAGTCGGAGCCGCCAAAGACAGGGGAGTAGTCAGCATTCTTTTCAAGCGGAGAAAAGCTTCGTCCGCTTTGAGTTCCATTCAAGAAGGTGGTCTTCTTCATAAGCTGGTACAGAGGAAGAGCTTTCTCACCCAGCCGACTGATGAATCGACTGATAGACGCCAAGCAGCCGGTGAACTTCTGCACATCTAGCAGTCGGCGGGGTACTTCCATCCTCTCAATTGCCTTGATCTTCACGGGGTTGCACTCTATGCCGTGCTCAGATACCAGGAAACCAAGGAGCTGGCCGGCTGGTACCCCGAAGACGCATTTCTCTGGGTTGAGCTTGATCTGGAATCGATGCAGGTTTTCAAAGGTCTCTTTGAGGTCTTCCAACAACGTTCCTCGCTTCTCCGTCTTCACCACCACGTCGTCCACGTGGCGTGGGCGTTTTTATAAGCTGCTTGAGGAGGCACTACGCATGCAACGCTGAAAGGTGGCGCCGCGTTCCTCAAGCGAACGTCATGGTCGCAGCGAAGGCTCCAAATGGCGTGATGAAGGCAGTCTTCAATCTGTCTGTCGGGTTCAGCTTGATCTGATGATATCCTGAATATGCATCTAAGAAGCTCAACAGCTCACATCCGGCTGTGGAGTCTATCACCTGATCAATTCTTGGCAGAGCGAACGGGTCCTTGGGGCAGGCTTTGTTGAGGCTTGTGTAGTCAATACACATCCGCCATCGCTTGTTCTTCTTTAGTACCAAGACCGGTTCGCCAACCATTACGAAAGAAAACTTCCATGATGAAACCGGCTGCGAGAGCGGGCTATCTCTTCTCCAACAACTCTTCTTTTTTCTTCTGACAGGCGGCGCAAGGGCTGCCTGACGGGCTTCACATCAGATCGGACATGTAACTTGTGCTCGGCGAAATCCGTCGGCACACCTGGCATGTCTTTGGGGCACCATGCGAAGATGTCCCGATTCTCACGGAGGAAATCGACGAGCTCGCCTTCCTATTTGCTGTCGAGGTTTGCACCTATGACAACGTATTTCTCTGGGTGCTCTGGGTCCAAGGGTATTTTCTTGGTCTCTTTGGCCGGCTTGAACGAGCCCTCAGCTTCCGATTCCTTGGGGTCGGGCGATATCTCTGGCTGCTTGCCGGCCATCGCCACGACCCGATCCAGGAGCCGCTTCTCAGCTGCGATCACCAGGGACTCGGCTAGCCGGCTGCTTTCGCTGCCAGCGGACGACTTTCTGTAGTCGCCGCCACTGATCGAAATCCCTTGGAACTCGGCATCTTCATCTTGAGGTAGGCATAGTGGGGACCGCCATGAACTTGGCCAAAGCAGGTCGGCCAAGCAAGGCATGGTAGGGCTCTCGAGGTCCACCACTTGAACCAGACCGCTCTCGGAAAGTGATCCTTGTCCCCAAAGAGGACGTCTATCGGAATCTTGCCAATCGGTGAGCAGGAAAGGCGGTACAATTCCGTGGAACACAGTCCGACTATCTTTGAAGCTGTCTTTGCTTGATTCCTAGCTTCTCCGCCGTATCCTTATGCAGGATGTTGATGCTGCTGCCTCCGTCTATCGAGACTCTCGAGAAGCGGCGGCCCGCTTGTCCATGGCAAGGGTGGCTCCCAAGACCAGGCGTAGGAGCCGGATTAAATCATCACCTCTCGGGTGATCAGACAGCTCGGTGATGGGTTTCTCGGACGATGCATGAATTCAGGGCATCGATGCTCTGCGTTCACTTCTTGCTGCTGCTGCCGCTGCTCTTGGCGATCATCAACCACGCTGGTAAACACGACATAGGCGCCGTGCTCTTACGGGAAATCGTCTTGTCTTTGCGCCGGTGGCGGACAAGCCGGCTCTTCGGGCGGTGGTGGAGGCGGCGCCCAACAGCGGAGGAGGGCAAGGCCGTCTCCCTTAGCGATCTGGTGAGCGGTGGCACTTCCGGTGGTGTGATTTGGACGGCTTCGCTGCTGTGGAATTTGGAGGGTCCGCCCGAGTCCTTTCGAAGAGAAGGCGGCAACCAGTTGGACTTGCCGCCTTTACGCCGCTTGGCAGGAGGCTGCCCTCTCGGCTGCTGGTCTCGATCGCCGCCACCTGCCGGCTATTGGAAGCGGCTGCGGGCCTTGCGCTTATGATCATTCTGCTGTTGTCGCCGATCGTGGCGTTGCCACCGGAGTTACGGGAGCATGAGGAGCTACTTTGCGGTCGATCGACTTGATCTCCGACTTCATGGAGGAGTCGGCGATGGCGTGCTTATCCGCTATGACTAGCAGCTCGTCGAGGTCTCGGCTCGTCGCAAAGGAGCTTGTGCTTGAGGAGGTGCCTTCTCGCACCCGGCGGTGAAGTACTCGATTGCACTGCACCTCGTGCACTCGCCATAAGAGTTCGGAGCTCGCCCGGTAGCGTGAGGTAGTCGCGAGTGGACTCGTTGGGGCCTTATGCGCAAGGACAGCCGACGAGGCTTGGGAGGTCGCTTGTATGTGCTCGTGAAGTTGCGGACGAAGGCCTCGGTGAAGTCGACCCAGCCGTTGATGCTGCGGGGCTTCAAGCTGTTCAACCATGTCCGGGCCGTGCCCTGGAGCATGAGGGGAACATACTTACGGCACAGCGCTTGTTGCCGTTAAGCTATCTTGACGGCCGTGGAGTAGTCCACCAGCCAGTCCTCGGCTTCACGGAGGCGGTGTATTTGGGTGTGTCTCGGGGGAGTGTGAATCCTCGGGGGAAGGGCTCGTCTCGGATGCGAGGTCCGAAACAGGGCGGGCCCAACTCGTCTTCTTCTTCTAGCGCCAGGGATCGGTGGAGTCGCTCAATCCGGTGGCGGGCGTCGTTCTCTCCGACTCCCTCTCGGCGGCCAAGGCGGTCGCCGAGAGTCGGATGCTCGACGGGTGGCGGGGAGACTTGCCTTTCTCTGCGGGGAGGAGGAGGCTGATAGTCGTCCCGCCGCTCCACCACCCTTGGGCGGCCGTCTTCGTCGCGCTCGATGGAGATGTGAGTCCGGCTATGGCTGACAGCCGGATCCTGGTTCTTTCTTTCGCGGACACCGCCAGTCGGTGTCCGAGATGTCGCGCCTTGATCTCGGCGGGCAGGCAAGTCGTCGTGCTGTCGTCGTGGCGCCTCCGTGCGGCAGCCGGCTTCGTCTTGCGCGGTGGCCACGTCGAGAAGCTGCTGGACTCGCTCCGTCATCGGGCGGCGCTCCTCGCCCTCGACGTTATCCAGCTCGTCCGCCGCCGCCTGGGCAGCGCGAATGTTCTCCGCAGGCGTGGCGTACACAGGGCGACTGGCCCCAAACAGACTGGCGATGGCCGCGCCGCGCTGCCGGACCGCGCCTAGGCGGCTAGGCCCAGTCGGAGCCGGTGAGCCGCCCAAAGCGCGATCCATCTCGCGCTGATAGGCTTCCGACAAGCGTCTCATGCTTGCCAGCTTTTGTGCGCCTACGAGGAGCTGAAGGCGGCGTGCCTCCAGCGTTTCGGCGTCGGCGTCCTCCGGAATGGAGGCGGTCAGGTCTTGCAGAACAGCGTCGAGAGGGTCACGAGCCCCCCCCGCCGGAGGGCTCGCCGTGACTGATGACGAGTACTTCCGTGATGGTGCTCCGCCGCTCTCGCGAGGGAGAGGCTCGTCGTGACCACCACGTTGGTGGGGAACGCGTCGAGCGACGCCGTGTCGGAGTCGACCAACATCGGGTCGGTGGAGCCTACGGACTCCAGGTCGGCGGCAGGCTCGCCGTCGACGTGGAGCTGCTCGAGGAGGCCCGCGAGGAGGCTTTCGGGGCCGTCCGTGCCTACGTCGGATGCAGGCTCGTCGGAGAGGCGAACCTCGCCGACAAGTTCGGCGAGGTAGCTCGCCGCGCAGGCGACCTCGGCGCCATGCAGCGCGTCGGCGCAAAATCCGTGTGGCGTGCCGGGCTGGCTGCGCTCGCCAGGGAGGAAGAGGGTTCCTGTCCAGAGCAAGTCTCCGGACGACGGTGCACCATGACCCACGGTGGGCGCCAAATGTCGGGGTTGGGTGCGACATATGCCAAAGGATGGCTTATCATGGAGGGGGCGAGTAGAAGCGTCGCGGTGCCAGAAACGGGATGAGGCGAAGACATGCTGGCGAATTTTACCCAACCGGGGCTCTCGAGGAGATAACACCCCTCTCTGCTGCTCAAGGGGTCTCCGCATGATCACTATGGCAAAGTGGGTACAAGAGGCTCCTTGAGCTGTTCGGGGTGAGGAAGGAGAAGGGCACGGCTTGCTCTTCTCTCCCTCTATGTGTGTGTCTAAAACTACTAGCTTCCAACCCTTTGCATGGGTGCCCCGGGGGGTTTATATAGGCCTACCCCCTGGGGGTACAACGGTAATCCGGCTGGGTGCGGGCCCAAGCCGTCAGTCTCTAAGTCGCCGTCTTCTCCGCCGACTTCTGGGGCCCGCCGACTAGTGGGCCTCGTCGACGGTCCGGCATGGGGCCGACAGCCCTTTTCCGCCTTGTGGTGGTCTTGCCGGCTGCAGATTACTGTAGCTGTGCTCCTAATGACGCGAGCTTGGTCATGGGGTCATGGCAACAGTGCCGCCGCCCGGCGGGCGATCACTATTGCCATTCTGTCTTGTCTGGTTAATGGCGCGGGGGGCCGCGGGAGGGGCCGGCCGACTCTCGGAGGGCGACTCCAACGGGTCCGTCTTTGGGGCGCTCTCGCCGTCTTCGGTACTCCCGCTAACAGGCGGGTCCCACCGTCTTCAGGTCGTACAGACAGGCCATCGTGGGTACAGGAATCTGCCCACGGCGCTGATGTCAGGGCTGGCGTGGCAACAGTGCTGCGCCAGACAGAGATCTCCGTCGGTACGACGCCCTGTAGCCATACCTGCCCTTTATGAGCAGGGTAGGGATGGGCCGCAAGGCGGCCTTACCCCATCCCGCTCGTAGTCGCTCAAAACAGGAGGTAGTTGGGGTCGCGGGCCGTCTCCCTGTAGCCGGCCTCGCTGGAGGTCGCTGGCTTGGAGTCGGCTTGTCCTGAGGTCGTCGTCTTAAAGTCGGCTTATCTTGAGGCCGCCTCTTGGACTCGGCCCAGAGGGGTAGTCGGCGACTCTGTTGCCGGCTCTCTGAAGGCGGCTCTTTGTCTTGGGGTCTTGATGGGCGCAGTCTGCCCCAATGTTTTGAAAGGTTCAGGGGCTCGGGTTTGCCTACCCGTAGTCCATTACTCCGACAAGGATCTTGTCCCAAGATCTAGGGATGGCACCGGAGAGCAACGGAAGAGGAAGAGGTAAAACAAAGTTGCTTCTTTGACAAACGAATGAAACCACGAACCTTGAGAGGTTGAACAAATCGAAAGAACGAATACAATGCAGGTGAACGAGATTGCAAACACTGCGTTAGCAGAGAAGAACAAAGAACATGATGAGAACCAAGAGCTTAGGGGACACGATAGATTTTGAAGCCACTCCGGTTAAAATTAGCTGGACAAGGAATAAGAATAAAGACTTCGGGCAGCACTCCGGTTGAAAAGAGACACAAGACTTCATAAGATGAAAAGAACTTGGAGAGAGGACACAACACTCCAGTTAAATGGATAAGTAAGGAAAGAAGATGATCTTGACAAAACAACAAGATGGGTCGAAGAGAGCAATATCACAATGCCTCCGGAAGAAAGAAAGAATGGAATGAAATGAACAGAGGGAAACAAGATCTTGAGAGAGCACTCTTGCAACAAATGCTAGAACGGAGTTGTTGGGTTATCAACAACGAAAAGATAAGCTTGATGTGGGATTATGGAAGACATCTCAAAATTATGAGGTGACAAACGGCCACTAACAAAAACCATTGATTTGATTTGGAGCACCAAAGAGATGAAAAACTTCTTCCACCAAGATGATAAAGAGATAACTTGGATCATTGTTAAGCACCACAATAGCAATTCCTTAGGAAAGGCTTTAGATGAAATCTCTACCAAGATAACTCCAACGAAGAGATTGATGGATTTAAAAGACCTCATTCTTGACAACATGTGAATCATGGAACATGAATGGAAATTATCAAGAAGGACATAACACCACCTCAAAAGATATTGTAGAAAGAATTGCACTTCGGAATGAAAGAAGAAGAATACTTGAGCTCCTCCAACAAGAATCTTGAAGAACACTTCGAGAATGAATTAAATCCTTGATGAACCACCATGAAGAAACTCCATGAAGAACTCCGGTAATAAAAGGATGATAGAAAGAAAGAGAAGTTGAAAACACAAGGTGAAGCCTTGCAGTGATAAGATGAAGCTTTTAAATGATATAACCGAGAAAAACTTGGAACTCCGGAAAGAAAGATGAACAATTGACATCAAGAATTTTGATGAACCTCCGGAATAAGGAATTGAATTTACTCGATGAAACAAGAATAAGAATTACATTATGCTCATCCTTCACCAATTAAATTGATGACAAGCAATGGATTAGACATACTACTTATTCTCGTAGAAAGGATTAAGATAGATATGGTGCAAACTTGGGAAGGTCTTCAACGAACCACCGGTAGGATTGGAAAGAACGAATGAAATGATATGATAATAAAGGAATAGGAATGTTGAACAAACCACCGTAAGAATTCAAAATGAACAAAGAAAAGATAAAGAAACACCAGGAAGAATTAGAAAATGAACGAAGATACTTGAGAGAATTTAGATACAAGTGAACACAGAGATCCCGAGCTGATTAGATAATACTTGAATGATGCACCGGTATGATTTGGAGAACGAGAGTTGAAAGCTTGAATGAATAATTATGACATGATGGCCTTCGGAAGAAAGAAATGGAAACAACTCATGAAATGCTCCGGATGGGTATGAAAAGAATTCTCGCAATCAAAAATAATTATGAGAGGATGGCAACACGCTTGAACTTCGCATCTTTGGAAGAACGGGTAAGGATTTAAGAGGCATTCCTCTTCGGTTTTCATAATCCGAGAATGACGACGAGAAACACCACCATGAATTGTTGAGATACTCTGGGATGAAAATTAGAAAGGTTGAACCAACGATGAAAAGAATTTGAAAGATCTTGGAGAAAGACATTTAACTGATGATAATTCATTCTTACGTCAAAATTGGAAAAGAATTTGAGAATAACTCCGGGAAAAGTTAGAAGAGTCAGGTAAGATCCTGGAAAAAGACCTGTGGGTTAGGGCCCACTAAAAGGAAAACACCGTTAAACGATTGCTTAGGAAGAGATAATACACCGGTTCATTTAAATGGCTTGAACGGATTAAGAATGGAAACACTAATCTTCTGAGGTATCTTCGACACACCGGAACAAATGGAAAAGTGAGAGGTGAATGATTAAGAGATACACCGGCATAATAAAGCACTTGAAACGAGGAAGGGGATAAGATCAACACCTACAACTTGAATTGAATCCACCGGAAAATAATACGAGAATGAAGAATGATAAAGTTGTAAAGCATCTTCATGAGAACCACCGGTAAGAACCTTGATTGAAAAGAATGAAGAGACTTCACATGAATAAAATGGATATTCGATTAAGAGATCTGAGTCCTTGAAGTAAAAGGGTGGGAGGGCGGGAAAACAAAGGCAACTTGGGACGGATGAAACGAACAACATTGGAAAAACTGAGAGGTGATCTTGCGAATGGGAAAAATGATAGTATAAGCCTGGAGAGAAGCACGCCGGTTAGAAAAGAATTGACATGACAATCTCAATGATCAAGAAGGATTAGTATCCACATAGGAACATGAGAACACCACTTAGAAAAGGTATGGAATCCACATTTGACTTCGAAGCAACTCGAATACCACAACTTAAAACAAAACAAAGGATTGGCTTGCAAAATAATCCGGAAACAAACATATGATAGATCCCATATCGTATCATGTGTCTGTTGGAAAGATATCCTACGAGATACTTGAATTCCCACTTATAAACTCCCGAAACTTTCTGGTTATGCAATCTGGTGTTGGGGATACAGGGACGAATATATCTCACCCAAACTAACAATCCCTAGATCCATTGTATCCATCCGTCAACAGATAACCAAGAAAACTCCGAAATCGTGTACCTCAACCTTGAAAAGCATCCGTTATCGAGTTATGGCAATACTCCCGAACTCCTGCCCGATCTTTGGGTGGCATCGAGGTGATCTCACCAACAAGCTGCATAAAAGAGATTTTCGATGTCGGCGAAACTCAGGTATTCCAGAACTGCAACGATAAAATTGTGACGACAACACCTCAGAGCTCAACTCCCCGAGACACTGCCACAAACCCTAAATGTCAGGAGGCACCAAGAACAATGTTCTCGTCACAAAACCATCGGAACGATTCCAAGATACTCGCGTGATCCTAAAAAAATTAGTGAAATTTGAGGAGAGGAAAGACAAAACATCTACGCCAGGAGGCCTCACCAGAGCGACGAAGGGACTGAGTAGTAAAAAGAATCCTACTCTCCGATATATATAATCCTAAGAATCAAAATATTTTTGTTCTAGACTCAACAACGCCAGCGATTCAATCAAGCAGGGGACTCCTAAGTCGGGGATGGCTCTGATTACCAACTTGTAACGCCCATGATGCGGCTATATCTCTCACGTGTCGAGGCACGACTTAGAGGCATAACCGCATTGTGGTTTAGTCGCAACAAGGGTCATCTTCACACAATCCCATGTAATGAACAAGAAAGGGATAAAGAGGGTTGGCTTACAATCGCCACTTCACACAATGAACATATAATTAAACATACATCATTCAGAGTACACACATAGTCCGACTACAGACAAATACAAATGAAAAGAAGATAACCCCAAATGCTAGATCCCCGATCATCCCAACTAGGCTCCACTACTGATCATCAGGAAAGGAAAAATAGTCACGACCAAGGTCCTCGTCGAACTCCCATTGAATTCGGTAGCGTCACCTGCACTGGACTCATCGGCACCTGCAACTGTTTTGGTAGAATCTGTGAGTCATGAGGATTCAGCAATCTCACACCCGCGAGATCAAGACTATTTAAGCGTATGGGTAGGAAAGGGGGAAAGTGGTGGAGCTGCAGCAAGCACTAAGCATATATGGTGGCTAACATACGCAAATGAGAGCGAGAAGAGAAGCAACACAACGATCGAGAAGCTAGAAGTGATCAAGAAGTGATCCTGAAACTACTTACGCACAACCATAACACAAGAACCGTGTTCACTTCCCGGACTCCGCTGAAAAGAGACCATCACGGTTACACACGCGGTTGATGTATTTTAATTAAGTCAAGCGTCAAGTTCTCTACAACCGGACATTAACAAATTCCCATCTTCCACATAACCGCGGGCACGGCTCTCGAAAGATAATACCATGCAGGGGTGTACTAACTTAGCCCATCATAAGCACTCATAGTCAACGAAGGATATTCCTTCTCCCGGGAAGACCCGATCAGTCTTGAAATCCCAGTTACACAACATTTCGACAATGGTAAAACTAGACCAGCAAAGCCGCCCGATGTGCCGACAAATCCCGATAGGAGTCGCACGTATCTCGTTCTCAAGGCACACCGGATTGTCCAAACTTCCGGTAGGCGAGCCCAGAGTCGCCCTGGTGGCCACCGACGGTTGACAGGTTAGACCAACACTCACGACGAGCACTGCCCCGGGGGGGTTAAAATAAAGATGACCCTTGAGTCTGCAGAACCCAAGGGAAAAATACTTAGGTGGCAAATGTTAAAACCAAGGTTGGGGCTTGCTGGAGGAGTTTTATTCAAAGCGAACTGTCAAGGGGTTCCCATAACACCCAACCGCGCAACGAACTCAAAATCAAGGAACATAACACCGGTAGGACGGAAACTAGGGCGGAAAGAATGGAACAAAACACCAGGCATAAGGCCGAGCCTTCCACCCTTTACCAAGTATATAGGTGAATTAATTAAAATAAGAGAAATTGTGATATCCCAACATATCCATGTTCCAACATGGAACAAACTTCAGCTTCACCTCCAACTAGCAACGCTATAAGAAGGGCTGAGCAAAAGCGGTAACTTAGCCAAACAACGGTTGCTAGGAAAGGATGGTTAGAGGCTTGACATGGCAATATGGGAGGCACGATATAGCAAGTGGTAGGTAGCGCGGCATAGCAACAGAGCGAACAACTAATAAGCAAATATATAAGTGATTTCGAGGGTATGGTCATCTTGCCTGAAATCCGCAAGGAAGAAGAATGAGTCCATGAAGAAGACAAACGGACGAAGTCGAACAAATCCTCACAACTCCGAAACGAAACCGAAGCTAACGAGAGAAGCAAACCGGAAAGAAGCAAACAACATGGTAAACACACAATCATAAATATGGCATGATGCACAATCAAGTATGATGCATGTCCGGTTTAAATGAGGTATGGCATGGCAAAATGCAACAAACAACACTACAAATTAAGTAGGGCTCACCACCTCAATTATTTAGTTCTCTATAGTTTATGTACCCAACAATATTAAATGTTATTAAACATGGCGAGGGGTGAAGCATATGAAAACTACCTATCTAGGCAAGTTTAAATGAGGCCGGAACAACAAACAACAATTCCGAAAAATCCCCATGTGTATTTTGAATTTGCTACTGTTCTGCCCTAAACACAATTTTAATGTTGTTAAACAGCAAAATAAAGTGCACCATGTTAAACTAGGCATTTTTCTAGCCCATTTACATATCAAGTTTATTTAAAATGGAGCTACGGTTATTTAGTTATGAAATACATCATTTTAGCAAGTTTATTAAGCAAACTTAGACAAACAACAAGTTTAAACATTTTAAACATGGATGAAGTGGCATATTATGAAACTAGACATAAATCTAAACATTTTTCATATATAAAGTTTTTACATATGATGCACTGTTAATGAGTTATTATATGCATGGTGTTTGAGGGATTTTCTGTAAAACTGCAGTTGTCTGGATAATTGGACAAATTCACAGAACCAGGAATAAACATATACGGGCCGAATCTGCTAGCCCAACAGTGCACAATGGCTGGGGGTTTCTCACCATGGGCCATGGCCCAGTCGGTGGAGGGGGAGGCCGGAAGGGGGCGCTGGGCCTCGGCGCGGTCAACGCACGCAGGCGACGCGCGGGGTGTCGAGGCAGAGGTGCCATCCTCCTTATGGAAGGGGGCTTGGCGAACTGCTACCGCTCGATGCAGCGAAGGAGACCCGTGGCTGGAGGGGGCTTGGCGCGGCGGGACGTCGCGGGGACGACCGGATCCAAGGCGGGGAGGCTCGACGGGAAGCAGGGGCGGCTGGATCCGGGCGAGGACGGCGTTCTCCAGTGAGACGCCAGATCCAGGCGGCTGCGAGGGAGCTCCTGGAGCTGTCCATGGCTACCGTTCAGAGAGCAAAAGGTAGGTTAGCGGGGGAAGAGAAGACAGGAAGCACGGGAAAAGTAGAAGGCGATGGAGAGGCTTGGCTCACTGGCCTGCGACTCTTGCCAGCGGCGGGCACGCGTGGGCGGGGAAGACAAGCTCCGGCAGCAATTGTCCATGGTTGGGCTCGGGGACGCCATGGAGTTCCTTCGAGTTTTATGGAGAAGAGAGACCGCATGTGAGAGAGGAAACCAGAGGGAACGAGAGAAGAAGTGAAGGAGAAGCAGCGAGCGAGTGCGGGGTCCGGCCTGATGGAAGTGGTCATCGGCGGGGACGCGGGTGCAGCTCCGGCAAGGTTGCTGCAGGGCCGGAGGAGCTGAGGAGGTCGGGGCCTCGCGAGCTGCTCCGGGGTGAGGAGGTGGGCGCTGGGAGATGCGGTTGGATGGATGGATCGATGGAATTCGGTGGGGATTGGCCGGCGTTGGAATCCAGGGAGACCAGGTGGCTACGGGATGGATCCCGAGAGAGTGGCGGCAGGTGAGGGGATTTGGTGGATGGGACAAGCCCCTAGGATCTAGGGTTGGACCTATATATATATATCAGGTGGATTTAGGTTAGGTTCTAATTGAACCCTCCGATTTAGATCAGGAGGTCGATAAAAATAGGCTAGAGAAGCCCAAATAAGAAGCCTGAGATATTTTATAGATGTTTGGGGATGATCCGGACCCAACGGTGATGACTGTCCGGGTCGGGTTCGGGACAGCTTTCGGACGCGCGCGAGAGGTTTGAGCACTGTACAGAGAGACTCCGGTTTAGGCAAGAGGGAAAACGAAGAACAAGGTTGGTCTCGGAACGGTCAACAAAAGCAAGGGGGGACGCGACAACTACGAGTGGAAGCAAGTTTTATGAAATCATGACGGCAACAGAGTGCCGATGCAATGCAAATGATGACATGATGAATGCACCAAACAAATAAATAACACATCCAACACGCAAAGCATGGAAGGCGTCTGGAGTGTCGGTCTCGGGGCGTTACATCGCGGCTCGGGAGAAGGGAGCTTCCGGGGAGAAGGTGATTTGGCGCCCATGAGGTCTGAATGGGGAATTGGGAGGGGAACCATGTATTACGGACGCATTTGTCTGAAATGTGTGTGTGTGTGTGTGGGGGGGGGGGTTACAGTTCTACCCCTACCTTTAGGCTTCTCGGCTTGGGTCTGTGTACCGAGGGTCAGGGATAGTAGAGTAACTTTGTTTCTCCCAAATAGTGGGCACGAGCGATTCCGGGCGAGGAGGGCTTGTTTGGAAATATAGTGGGTGTGAGCAATTTCGGGCGAGGAGGGCGTGTTTTGAAATATAGTGGGCGCGAGCGATTTCGGGCGAGGAGAGCGTGTTTTGAAATAGTAGGCGCGAGCTATTTCGGGCGAGGAGAGGGTGTTTTGCCGACCATGGTTTATGAGTT
Organism: Aegilops longissima; assembly: GCA_021605205.1. Classification (NCBI taxonomy): domain Eukaryota; kingdom Viridiplantae; phylum Streptophyta; class Magnoliopsida; order Poales; family Poaceae; genus Aegilops; species Aegilops longissima. The sequence goes on from JAHIAM010005143.1 coordinate 32,511, forward strand.
ATTCAACACACATGTCATTTCGGTCGAGGAGAAGGCGCGCTTGGATGAAGTTGCGAACCTACCCTCGATGTACAACGGGCCAATTGATGCGTGCCCCACATAGGCCAGTAATTTCGCCTCTCCCATTTATTTGCTCGGGCGAATTCCACCGAGTAGAGGGTGTTTAACGGTTCGTTCAAATTTTGGGAGAACGAGCATCCACGTCTACCTTACCAAGTCGATTCGAATCAAATTTTGAAATATTAGCTTGCCACTTCTTTTTTAGATGGAGAGATGATGCTCGGGAGTAATGTGTTTTTACATGCTCGTTACTAGTGATTTACTATATGACAAATAGTTGACCCACTAAAACAGGAATCAAACCCAAAATGAAATATCACGATTCAATGAAATAGCTCATTCACTAGGTCAAAATAGTGAACTAAATCCAAAATTGAACACCTCAATCGAGTAGCATGTTGTACAGTATTATAGTACTCCATGAACATGTTGAAAGTCAAATTAATGAACTTGTTTGATATACGCATATCTCCGTTCATGTGTGGATTGCAGACAACGTGTTCTCCAATTTAAGTATTTTAATGCAAGTTTATATCGAAACATGGTTTATATCAGTCTTTGATGCATAAAACGCGACCTTTCCCTCTCCCGGACTCCTGCTCTCTCTCTCCCTCTCTCTCTCTCTCTCTCTCTCTCTCTCTCTCTCTCTCTCTCTCTCCCGACAATCTTCAATTCAGTCGCATGCATCCAACACACAAACCTTGTTGGTCCCTCTCCCTCTCTCTCCATCTCTCTCTCTCTCTCTCTCTCTCTCTCTCTCTCTCTCTCTTTGTGTGTGTGTGTGTGGGGAGGTCTTTCTAGTTCACATGCATATATACTCCATCTATAGGTCTCTCTCGCACACTATGTATGATTCTCTAGTCCAAGCTAAATATCTTGGGTGCACTCATCGTACGCACATAAATTCCTTGGCTCGTTTCCCGTAACTCTCTCATGCACCACTCTGTCGTCTCGGAGCTCCTCCCTCTCTCTCTCTCTCAAACTCTTCATCTACCTGGGTCACACATACACATGCATATCTCACTCGCACTCGATAGACCCATCTAAAACTCTATCTCTCTCCCTCGTTCTCTCTCCATCTCACACGCACACACACACACAATCTCATGCCTAGCCAAGTATGATGGTCTCTCACTCAAATGTAGGCACACGCAGACCCCTATATGTATATGACTAGCTAATCTTAGTCTCCATCACAAACATGTGCATGGTCTATCTCGATTTCTCTCGGGGCATCTTTCTATCGCGCACGCACCTCCCTCGATCTCCCACCCATATAGTCCCCTCACAATCTCGAGGGGATCTCTCTATCACAAACACACCCTCTCTCCCTCCCCATGCGTCCATGTTCTCCATGTGTCCCTCTCGACCTTTGTTCCTTGTTGGCCAGACCTCTATTGGACATGTGCTATAGGGGTGTCTCTCTCTGCTGCAAACAATCACGCATTAGCTATCTTCGTGTATCTCCTCACCTCGCTTTTCTATCTCAGAGATTCATGCGTGATATGTTTGCATAAGGAACGAAGAAACACACACTCTCTCTAATTTATCGTTTGTTGTCCCTTTCTCTTTCACACACATACTATTTTTGCACACTCGCTCATTCTCCTTCACACGCACTTGATCTCTCTCGACTTAGGCACTCTCTTCGGTCCATAGCATATAGATTTATTGAAAAGTCAAACATCACAAAGTTTGAACATGTATGTGGAGAAAAACATTTACATCGAGAAAGGCAAACATATACCATTAGATTCATCATGAGATGTAGTTTTGTATGATGTATCTTTGGTATTGTAGGTATAAATAACATTTGCCTAAACCTTATCAAAGTTTCCAAAGTTCGTCTTCTAAAATTTTTACATGCACTGCATTATCGAGCGGATGGAATATCTCTTTTCCCCTCTCAGCTATCTCACGCACCACTCAGCCTTATCGGGGCTCCTCTATCTCTCTCAAACTTTATATCTCCCTGGTTCACACATACACATGTCTCGCTTGTGCTACATATAGACCCATCCAACACTCTCCACCCTTGTTCTCTCTCTATGTGACACGCACCCCCCTAAGTACCATAATCCCTCACTCCATCGTAGGCGCACACACTCCCGCTAAGTATGATTATCTCTCACTAGCCATCACGAACACACGTATTGTCTCCTTCCATCCATACGTCTATCTCGATATCTCTCGGGGTATCTTCTATCACGCACACACCTGGTCACTCGATCTCCCACCCATGTAGTCCCATCACGATCTCCAGGGGATCTCTCTATGACAAACATACACTCTCTCCTCCCATGTCTGCATTTTCTCCGTACGTCTCTCTCGACCTCTCTCCCTTGTTTGTAAGACCCCTCTTGGCCATGTGCTAGGGGTTTTTCTCTCTCAGTTGCAAACAACCACACACTATCTCCTCACCTTTCTTCTGTTGTCGAAGATGCATGTGTGATATGTTTGCATAAGACACACAAGCCTTTTCTCTACTTTTATCGTATGTTGTCCATGTCTCTTTCTCACACGCACACACACTTTTTTCACTCACTCTTTCTATTTCACTCTCTCTCTCTCTCTCTAGTTAGGGACTCTCTCACGTCCATAAGCATATGGATGTTTTGAAAACTCAAACCTCAGAAAAGTTTGACATGGTATATGTGGACAAAAACATTTACATCTGGAACGATCATTAGATTCATCACAACATGTACTTACTTCATACTATCATTTATCTTTGGTATTGTAGATATAAGTAATTTCTTTATAAACTTGGTCAAAGTTTCAAAAGTTGACTTAAAAAAATGATGGCACTACATTATCGAACGGAGGGAGTAGCTCTTTCTCTCTCTCTCTCTGCTATCTCTCACGGGCCTCCTCTCTCACTCGAACTCTCTATACCGACGGATTATACGCTCACTGTGTCAGCGTATAGCTCCATATATTGTTTAGTTGACCGGTCAACCAGTCCACATGCTGTCTTGTCAGCTCGTGTTCTCTATCTTCGTGTGCTGGCCCATGTGGCAGTGGGTGAAAATAAGTAAACTAGAGGCCCATCTGACACGTGTGAAGTAAACAAAGTTGAAACTACTCGGGATAGCACCCCGCATGCTAGTAAATTGAGGGCGCATTAAGGACACACTTCTTCCGCGTAAAGGACGCACTCGCGCACAATTCACCACTGCGCGACGACATGCACAGAAGGACGCACTCACGCACACCCAGCAGGCCAGCACACAACACACACCAGCACACGTGTACACCAGCGTCGCCGTTGGTTGAGATGGAAGGCGAGGCAGCCAACGAGCAGAGGTGGCTCGAGCCATAACCGCATCCGGCGAGCATGGACTTCATCAGCAGCCTCCCCAACGACATGCTGCTCGACATCATCGGCCTCTTCCCCACCAAATCTGCTGTAGGTGTCAAAACCGGCGGATCTCGGGTAGGGGGTCCCGAATTGTGCGTCTAAGGTGGATGGTAACAGGAGGCAAGGGACATAATATTTACCCAGGTTCGGATCCTCTCGATGGAGGTAATACCCTACTTCCTGCTTGATTGATCTTGATGATATGAGTAGTACAAGAGTTGATCTACCACGAGATCGTAGAGGCTAAACCCTAGAAGCTAGCCTATGGTATGATTGTTGTTTTATATCTATATCGACTAGCCTGGCCTTGGTTTATATAATGCACCATAGGCCTAGGATAACAAGAGTCCTAGCCGAATACGCCGGTGGGGAGGTGTCCTTGTCTTGATCACCAAGTCTTGTGGAATCGTCCTTGTATGCGGCAACTGTCCGAACTCGCCCATGAGTATACGGCCATGGGGGTCCTCGGCCCAATCCAACTGATCGGGGGACAACGTGATGGGTACCCCCTAGTCTAGGACACCGTCAATAGCCCCCTGAACCGGTCTTCAAGTTGGGGACGCTCCTCGATTCTTCCGAACTGTTCTTCATCTCTGGTCGTCGGTCTTGAAAACTGGTTCAACAAATTTTCCCATCATCTGTCTTGAGGATTTCGAGCTAAATCTGACGAGTTTATACGTCGGGTATCCGAGGAGACCTTTAAGTCTTTGACCTTTATCAATGCCTTACTATTTTTATGCCACGTCTCGGGTTTGAAGTTGATCCCGTGCAGTGGTGTCCTCTTGCATCCGAGCCCCAAAGCCAGATTGCATTCGAGGTATCCTTTGCAGCCAAGCACCAACGCCGGACTGTGTCCAAGCTCCAATGCCGGACTACATCCGAGCTCCAACACCGGACTATATCCGAGGTGTCATAGATCACCTTTGTTCAAAAAAGTTGAAGGAGTTTAGGCGAGCTTAATGCCGGAAATGCCCTCTATGGAGCCAGCCACTGGCGCCCGTGCTTTATGCCGGACTGCTTCCGAGGTGGTGCACCACCCGACAGCGGGCTGATTTTTTGTGAATATTTTTATTGGTGCAATTTATTCTCTGCCGAGATATATAGCCGGTATATGTATATAGAGTAGCCCTCAAGGTGTGTGTCGGTCTAAAACCCGAGATGCACCTGAAGGAAAACATAAAACTGCTGATCCTAGTAGCCCCTGAGACTTAGGTCGATTCATAAAATCAGCCTGAGGATCAATTCCCAGCTCGGCAGCATACTTAGGAATAGAAACGCGGTGTGCAAAGTTCTCGAGACTCAGGTTGGGTGCGGCGGACCAACCTGAGGATAATAATCTCCTTGAAAACTATATTGCGCTCTGCATTGGATAGGCAATGCAGTAGCCCCCGAGGCACTGATCGGGTGGCAACACCAGATCAGTGGATCGATGTGCCCTTTTAATATTTGTAAATAATGAGCGCAAAGCCCAGTAGCCCCCGAGCCTTAATGTGGGCACGGGTGGCCGAATTAAGGATCTATATCCAGAGCAAAATCACAGATTATTTGTAATGATTCTATGTATCCAAGTACTTTATATCATTATTTTGACTCCATTGCTACCGTTTATCAGTTGAAAGTTGCCCATCGTCGGCTTCGACCCCTTTGTAGATACTAGGAGGGTGTTTCCACAATAACAAGAGAACCCATAGCCGACGTCTCGGTGCCTGAAGGCAGTTGTGTTAGCAGAAACGAGGCAATCAGATATGTGGGCTTTATAACTTTCGCTTAGTCATAGGAGCTTTAAACTGAGGAAGCTAGCTATGAGCCCCCGGTTAGTGTTCGGCGACAGCCGAGGTCAAGCCGTAAACACTTCGGCCAATGTCATGAACGGCCCGTCATTTAACATAGTCATCGGATCACCGACGAGTTTCGCCTATTGTGACGATCGGTTTTGGCTTTCTCCACCGAGGTGCTTGACCATGCGAGCTGGAATCACAACGCGGTGGTTCTCCCTTGCACACCTAGCAGAACAAAGCGGGCGTAGGAGGCAAGCACAGGAGCCGGGCAACCCAACTATTGACCGAAGACACAATTGAAACCGATGCATATATAGCAATATCCGAGAATGTTTTGCGAATCCCTAAAGGTGTCGGCGTTGCCTGCGAGACTAATCTGAAACACACAAATAGTTTAAAAGTGCCATAGGCTCGAAAAGCCAAAAAACGTATTCAAAAGTTTAATGTCCGAACTAGATCAGGTGTTCGGTGCCAATCCGAAAATTGGACTTTAAAAAAAAGTGCTTCTGCCGTGCTTTAACATGACACATCCTATCTCAAGACTTCAAGCGGGCCAGCCTATGGCTTCAACCTCCTATCCCGAAGGCGGAGTACTTCTCATTAGGCCAGTTTAGGAAACTAAACTCTAGCGGTTTTTGAGAGAGAAATTAGGCTCCCCGGCTAGTGACCACACACTCGAGTCAAAAAAAGGAGTGATAAATAGTAATAGTAATAATAAAAACTTTGCAACGACTAAGAAGAAAACACTTATTATAAAACGGATCAAATAAACTTAAGAGCCCGCAAGTGACTTGGGTAAAAGAATGATTGTATGTACCGAAGTACTTATATCATATCTATGTTCACCCGAACTTTAAGCGCGTCTTAACCGACCATCGACACGCCTCTTGGTCAAGGACGAAAAGTGTTATGTACTCCACCTGTCGAGAATATTGACGGTGTTTCCAATAACCAGGCAATCAGGCCATAAGGTTGTAACAGACAAAGCGTGCTTAGGGAACTTATGCTATATTACTGACGAAGTGTAAGATGCATCTTCGAAGAAAATAGTACCCCCACCGATACCTTTCTTTGGTGCTCATTGTTACTATGAGACTTGTGCAATAGATTTTTGTACTCATGAGTTCCGTTGTGTGCCGACCATAATTGAAAACAATAAGAGCGCTAGCTTTCGGCTTCACCCAGTCGAGGTCCGGCTCGGATGACCCGATCGTGACAATCGTAGAGGTGCTCCTTTACTCCCTAGCCGAACAATCGGGGCGAGGGGTAAACACAGGGCGAGAGCAACCCAGCTTGCAAATCGCTTAAGTCAATATGGTGCATATTGTGGCGTAATACAGGAACAAGGAACGAAGCCGTACAAGTATAATCATATGCAAGAGGAAATGCTTCATGAAGGAAGCCCCCAAGTGAACTGGGTATTTGAATTTGTGCGTCACAAACAAAGTTTGGACAAGGAAATTTTTTTACAAGCAACTTTTTTCCAAAAAAGTATAATGCTTGGTCGAACCGAACACAAGTTAAAAAATTTAAAACTTTGAGCATGAAGGCAACTTAGCTGGTTAATGTGTTCGGTATTAATGATGCGGTCCGAGCTTGATGTGGGACAAGGTTCCATCCCCCAAGCCGGTCCCGAGGTGGCGGAGCAAAGAGCTCGGCACTCCGAAGTGGTGACATAGCACGGTCAATGCAGGCCGGTAGAGTGATGCCGAAGTCCCCGGCATGGGGTAATGAAGTGTTGACGAAGCCCCTCGTCCAGCCGAGGTGACGTGGTATGTCAGTACGCCGAGTTGACGATACTGCCCAACCCGGATCATTTTCCCGTGCACAAAAAATAGTGCAAACCGGAGATAATAGTAATGATAATAAAAAATCGTCGCATAATTAATAATTTATGCAAAGTGAGTAATAAAAGAAATATGGCCTGGCGCAGAAGTCAATGTCGATGCAGGGCGTCGGCGTGATGCTGTAAAGGCATGACAAAGCCTGAACTCACAGGTCGGTCCGAGTTCCGGATGCGGCGTTCGCCGGACTATGTACGGAAACTGAGTGAACCACCATGCGACTGTCGTTAATGCGGCCACCATTTGATAGACTTGTGTACATATGAGGGACAAACCAGAGTAATAATTCCTTGGAAAAAATGAGCCCAAACAAGCAAAAAATACTAGGATTAATAGCACCTGGTTTATTTGTTGTAGCAATCCGAAGAAAGGTGATTCCCAAAATTGGGACTCGATCCGCACACCCATTGCCTGATGGGCGATAAAGCGATGGCATGGCGACGCTGGCAAAGGTTGGCTCGCCGAGGTAGAGCCCTCGGTCCAGCTAACGTGACGGAGCTGGTCGGCTAGTGACGCCAAAGTCTCCGGAGTAGGTTGATGAAGAGATGGAGAAGCCCCCGGTCCAGCCGAGATGTCGAAGCCTCGATGTCAGCCGATGAGTTGAAGTAGGTCGGCGTGATGGACACCGACTTGAAGGAGCAATAGTGTGGCCCTGCCGATGCAGGTCGTGACGAGGTCAATGCCGCTTGATGAAGTGACCGTGCGGCGATGCCGGTGTGCCCGCTCCGTGTAATCCATGGGGCGGCGATGTTGGTGATGATTTATTCTTTGCGATGCCGAACTCTTGTTCGGCTTGCCGAGATGAAGATCCGAAGAAGTTGAGCTCGGCTCAACAAAGTGACGACGTGTCTAGCGTAGGTCGGCAGCCGTGGAGCAATATTGCCGGACTGGTTTGACACCAGCATGATGTTGAAGATCATGTTCAAAAGATTTTGAAGTTAGTGGGATGTGTTTGGGAACAAAACACAATACCCCATACAAAACTTCCTTCAAAAAGGATGTCCGAAATCCCGTTCGTAAAAAAGACGAACTCGGGTCGGATTCGTTTTTGCGCAGAAACATATCCGAAAAGTGATGCACTAATCGAAAGGTTCCCGGAGTTTGGACGGTCGGACCGAGCTGAAATTTTGAGGGGTGGAGATATAGGAACTCCGCAGCCGATCAACGGTTGGATCTTCCAAAGGACGTCCGAGCTACAAGCTGGATACCACACCCTAAACTCGTCCAGATTCTCGTCCAGATTTGACACGGCTCCGGTGTATCGCGGATTGCCGGAGATACCTCCATCGGAACTCGACGAAATTTTCCAGGGTTTTTGTAGACTCAATTCCGCACAATTCCACGGAAGCAATCGTTAAAACGACACTTGAGGAGGCGTTGGCGGCGGACACAAGTTCGCTGTCCATAAAAACAACACGGTCGCCCGAGGGCAATGTTGACGTTGAGCCCCCGGGCTCCCTGGATGATTCCTCCATGATCTTGATAGAGATCGGAGCTGATGTTGATGAAGGCCCTCATCCGAACATGACGATCGGAGGTAGGGTGCAGTCCTTGGTCGAACCAAGGTGACCAGTCGAGCTGGTGACGAAGATGCCGAAGTCGCAGTTGATCTGTAGTCGAGCCATCGACCTTTTGCCGAACACACAGCGGAGCTCTCAATGAAAGCACCTATGTTGGTGTCAAAACCGGCGGATCTTGGGTAGGGGGTCCCGAACTGTGCATCTAAGGTGGATGGTAACAGGAGGCAAGAGACACAATGTTTACCAGGTTCGGGCCCTCTCGATGGAGGTAATACCCTACTTCCTGCTTGATTGATCTTGATGATATGAGTAGTACAAGAGTTGATCTACCACGAGATCATAGACGCTAAACCCTAGAAGCTAGCCTATGGTATGATTGTTGTTTTATATCTCTATCGACTAGCCTGGCCTTGGTTTATATAATGCACCAGAGGCCTAGGATAACAAGAGTCCTAGCCTAATACGCCGGTGGGGAGGTGTCCTTGTCGTGATCACCAAGTCTTGTGGAATCTTCCTTGTATGCGGCAGCTGTCCGAACTGGCCCATGAGTATACGGCCATGGGGTCCTCGGCCCATTCCAACTGATCGGGGGACGACGTGATGAGTACCCCCTAGTCCAGGACACTGTCATCTGCCGTGTGGACCGCCCTGCTCTCCCGACGGTGGCGCCCCCTCTGGCGCCGCATCCCCCTCAACCTCAGTGTCGACAGCTACCTCTTCAACGGGGATTGCAAATGCATGGCCGCAGTCTCCAAGATCCTTTCATTGCACCCTGGGCTGGCCAGAGGCCTTGACATCCACATGTTCAGTACCAACTGCAAGGTCCAAGCCAAGTTCGATGAGTGGTTCTTATCCCCCACCCTAGATCATCTCGAGGAGCTTAGCTTTGAAGCTGTACAATGTCGCTCTCTACCGCCGTCCGCGCTCTGCCTCACGCCAACGCTACGCCGCTCCAGCTTCAACTCCTGCTATCTTCCCAGTTGAATGTCGTGCCCGCCCTTCTTCTCCCTCAACTCAAGCAGCTCGACCTCTTCGGCGTTGGCATCTCGAAGCAGGCTATGGAGCACCTGCTCCACAACTATACCGCGCTCGAGTACGTTCACTTAAGCAGATCCACGGGTTCATTAGCCTCCACATCGCCTCAACGAATCTCCGATGGATTTATGTGTCTTGCTGGCCCCGCAACAAAACATCAATTGGGAAGAGATCACTCCAGCTGTTCCATGTTATGGTCATTGAGAATGCGCCTTTCCTTGAGAGATTGCTTGTATTTGATCTAGAAGGTCCAACCAAAATCAGGGTCATTGACGCGCCGAAATTGACAGCATTGGTGTACTCGTCTGCCAAATTCTCCGAACTCTTTATTGGATCCGTATTGTTCAGGTACATCACTCATCTTCTTCTCCATCTTCTTGAAATTCACATTTTTAAATTTCTTCTTGATGTATTTACGACCATCTTCCAGAAAATGATTCCCACAAGCTTGACCCAGTCTATGCGCACAATGAAGATCTTGGCAATAAAATCTATCGGCCCCAATCTGGATCAAGTTGTTGGATTCCTTACATGCTTTCCGTGCACGGAGAAGCTACTCATCGAGGTGAAACTTCTTTCCTATTAGTAAACAGTAATCACAATGTAGCTCAATTATTTCGTTATTTTCCCAAATTATGATGACAAGTGTAGTATTCAAAACTGCATCCATGCACTGCACCGAAAGAAATGTTTTTAGTATTTTTATCACGTGATCACCTGCATCGTTTCGTTGTTGTACTACTATAGTAGCCTAGGCTAGTCATAGTGGAAAGTAACTCTATGGTTACCCTAACAGCAAGTACTACCTCCGTCCTGGTTTACTCTTCCTATTTTGTAGTATCAAAATTTGACCATAGATTTAACTGACAAAATGTTAATGCGTGTCACTAAAATTATATCGTTGGATTCGTATTTGAACATAATTTCAAATGGTATAATTTTTGGTGACATGCATTGGCATTTTCTTAGGTAAATCTGTGGTCAAATTTTTACACTAAATACGAGGTAGTACAAAAGTGGGCTATAACGGCCCTCCACTATGTAGGCCAAAACACGTGCCAAATTCACTTGTGATGCATTTGGCATCGATGGCCCTCCATTGCTCACCTGGTGCCCCAATCTGGATCACCTACTTTGCTCCGGTGCCAAATTAACTCATGCAATGAAAAAAAACTTGCGTGGGAGAGAGAGAGGACTGAGGCAATAAAACCACTTATTTGGGAGAGTGAGAGGCTGGTGTAGTTGGTTTGATTGATTTGTTTATACATGTGGGTCTGTGTGCACAGCGGTGCCAACTCTCTCACATCGCGAGAGCGGTGCCAAAATCTTTTGATTTGACATCAATGTGTATTATGTGGCATACTTTTGAGAAATATGGCATCGGCCACATAGTGGAAGGCAACAAATGCCCAAGCTCTTCACGTGCTCCTAGGTAAATGAGAGGAAAGAAGAGAGAGAGAGAGAGAGAGAGAGAGAGAGAGAGAGAGAGAGAGAATATCACTAGCCAGCCAACCCTATCGTATGAGCGAATGATATTGGTACCTCTTGATGACACGACAATCTTATACAGCCAGCTTCTCTAATATGTTCTCTTCTTTTGCAGATAAAAAAGACCCGAAAGTGAAATATGTGCTGCACTATAACAATCTCATCGAATGCCTTGATCTCCATCTTACAGAAATTGATTTGATCGACTACCGAGGTAGCACACCTAAGATTAAATTGGCCAGGTTCTTTGTTCTGGAGGCAAGTGTGCTCAAGGTAATGAGGTTTGGCGTTCTCTGGCGCAACAATGAATGGCGTGCTGATCGCCGCAAGCGTCTAAGCCTAAATGACAAAGTCTGCGCAGAAGCTGAATTTGTTTTTTGAAACATCAAGTGGCCAGAGACTCAAAAATTTATTTGCCCATTAGTGACTTGTCAGGGCGGTGGATTTTAGTTTGTAGGATAATGTTGCATCCACCTAAAGTAACGAAAGTTCTTACGTAAACTTCCTAGATTCCCTCTTCGTTGGTGCGGCATTACTCCTAACATTCGTAATATCAGTTTGAAACTTGTAATATTGCCGTGTCCTATTCCTGCGTTTTCAAAATCCTGCGAATCAAAGAGGTCCTGAGTTGGTGATGATGTTGGGCCTGCCATCTTTCACCAATAGCCGTCGGATCTAGATCGGCGCGATACAAACAAACTTCTCGGTTTGCAAAAGATGCCCTTTTGTTCCTGTTTACAAAAAACTCCTTGTCTCTCACAATCAGGCTTATCTCCTCCCCACCACATCTAGAAGGCCATGGAAAAATCTGGCGCGATGGCCGCTGCCGGCGCCGTCCACCCCCAATCTTGGTGTTCCGTGCAATGCACGGGCATCTACTCATGGGAAATTATGTCGAACACGACTAGTTGTAAGCAGGCTAGCTCTACAGCCATGATGGTAGTGACTGCAGACGGTGAGGCTGACTATGGTATGCCGAACACGGCGCCTATACTCAGGTGTCATCTCTGGCGCAGGGTCTTGTCACTTCATTGTGAGGAGCAGCACGTAATAATTTGACCAACGGGTAGTACAGTGCTAGTACATTGGTAGTACTACTAGTACTAGCACCACCGTCTGGATTTAGTAGTACTACCACGTCCATCTTGATTTTGTATTTGACTAGCAATATCTAGTAATGCATGTCACAAAAAATGTACTACTCCCTTTTAAATAAATACATGGTGTACTGTTTTATTCCTCCCAGTAGATGGCTTAAATCTGAAGTCTCATCAATCAGACTACCATTGTACTCACCGAGCGCTCAGCTTTGTAAGCTACCAACAAAAAATTGCAATCAAAGACTACTATTGTACTCCTCCACTTTGGTGCATTAGTCACGTTCTGAAAACCAAATAGTAATCCCAAAACTTTTAGGCGTGGTGCAATAACTACCCACCTCGTTCCTGTTTTTTGCCACAAAAAAGAAATCACTTGTCTGAGGGCGTGGGGTGTGTATGCATCCAATGACTTGAGACTACTCCCTCCGTCTAGGTGTATAATAAGTCATCTTAGAGCAAGTGAAAAAGAGGAGTGGGCTCTCATGCAAGAGCCTAGCTATATGCGGATTCCTAGGCCGATATACAATAAATATGAAGAAAGAGAGAGAGAGAGAGAAGATGAGAAAAAGTAGTACTCTTATAGCCAGCCTTATAGCTAACCTTATTGCATGAGTGGCTACAAGTGATGGCTCTATATGACATGGCAACATCATATAGCCAGCAATTGGCTATACTATTAACCATGCTCTTAGGTTGTGCACCATGACCAAGACGAAGGGAAAAGAGAGAGAACTTAATGTCTTTTTGCTAACTAATAGGATTACATGCAATGAACTAACCACTGCATGTCATGTTTGGTAGTCTTAAGTCATTGAAAGCATGCACGGCCCACATCCCTCATTGGTTGATATGTCACGAAATAAGAAACAAGGAGGGAGTTAATGTACCGTGCCTAAGTGTTTTGGGACGGAGGGGGACACAACTTCATTGACTTACTGCAGTTGCGTTTGGGTGAATGACACGTGGGCCCAACAGGTGGCTGGCCCACCTGTCATACAACCAAAGCGAGTGTGATGAGGGCGAGGAGTATATGGCCAACACACACGTGAATGCAACACATCTGCACTTCTCATATAAAGGCTCCCCTTGATCCAATCTCTGAAATTCTATGCACCTACGCACCCTAACCAAGGGCAAGATTGATCACTCCAATCGCAAGATCAGTTGACTAGAAACTAGACCCATGGAGGCGATGAGAGCGAGCATCAGCAGGCTATGCCAGATGGCCCACGACGCCGGCCGGCAGCCCGACATTGAGGAACGTCTCCAGGTCGTATTTGAGGCCGCTAGGGTGAGAGGCCACTTGGACGACAACTTCGTCTCCTTGTTTGACAAGGTCCTCGTCGGCTTCCTTGACAAGTTCACCGTCGTCAAGAAGCTCGTAGACGAACTTGATGTACGCCTCCAGCCCACGTGCCCAGGCTCTACGATGGTCGCCACCCTCAACGGCCTCTATGGTGACAACATCTACAACGCACTGGTGGCCCTGCGATTGCACACCGTCGCGCCGGAGAATGTCCACCTCGAGGTCGCGCTCGCCGTGCAGCGCCTGGCGCAACAAGACACCGTTGACATAATCACCCACGTCTACGCGCAAATTTTCCACAAGGACTACTACTGCCAGAGGAGGACGATAGGTCACTGGCCTTCTTGACCTGCAGGGCAACCTTCGACGGCATTGTTCAGAAGCACGTTGAGCTCGCTGCCAACGCCGCTGCTCCTCGCACATCGGTTGGTGACCCGTTGCACTAGGGCATGAGGGTGTCGTTGATGGATCCGTATGTATCTTTATCTTTCCGTCAAATCCATGTAGTAGTATATGGTACTACTAGTAATTATCTTACCGTTCACATCAACTATCGTACGTACTCCATGCATGAACCGCGCCAGAACCAAACTTCTCATTACTCTAGGGAAAATGGTTATTTCTATCTATCGGTCGCGCCATGGAGCAGAACCAAATTTTACAAGTTACAAGTTCAAAAGGAAAAGCCTCCCGTGTTCGCGTCGCACCCCCACACGGTTTGTCCGGCACGCCGCTCAAGGGAATGCGTTGTCAGTGTCAAAACCGGCGGATCTCGGGTAGGGGGTCCCGAACTGTGCGTCTAAGGATGATGGTAACAGGAAGCAAGGGACACAATGTTTACCCAGGTTCGGGCCCTCTCGATGGAGGTAAAACCCTACTTCCTGCTTGATTAATATTGAAGATATGAGTAGTACAAGAGTAGATCTACCACGAGATCGTAGAGGCTAAACCCTAGAAGCTAGCCTATGGTATGATTGTTGTAGATCTATCGACTAGCCCGGCCTCGGTTTATATAGTGCACCAGAGGCCTAGGATAACAAGAGTCCTAGCGAATCGCGGTGGGGAGGAGTCCTTGTCTTGATCGCCATGTCTTGTGGAATCTTCCTTGTATCGACAGCTGTCCGGACTGGCCCGTGAGTATCGGCCATGGGGTCCTCGGCCCAATCAAGCTGATCGGGAGGCGGCGTGGTGAGTACCCCTAGTCCGGGACACCGTCGATAACCCCCTGAACCGGTCTTCAAGTTAGGGGCGCTCCTCGATTCTTCGAACTGTTCTTCATCTTGATCGTCGGTCTTGAAAACTAGTTCAACAAATCTTCTCATCTTCGATCTTGAGGATCGCCGAAGTGCATCCGAAGAGTTTATACGCCGGGTATCCGAGGAGCCCCTTTAAGTTTCCGGCATTTATCGATGGCTTGTTATTTTTATGCCATACCTCGGGTTTGAAGTTTTTACCGGGAGGCAGTCTCCTCTTGCGTCCGAGCTCCAACGCCAGACTGCATTCGAGGTATCTTTTGCAGCCGAGCACCAATGCTGGACTGCTTCCGAGCTCCAACGCAGAAATGTTTTCGGGCTCCAACGCCGGACTGTGCCCAAGCTCCAACGCCGGACTATATCCCAGAAGTCATAGATCATCTTGGTCCAAAAAAGTTGAAGGAGTTTAGCCAAGCTTAATGCCGGAAATGCCCTCTCTGAGCTAGCCTCTAGCGCTTAGAGCTTTATGCCGGACTGCTTCCAAGGTGGTGCACCACCCGACCATGAGCTGATTTTTGTG